>PVLD010002536.1:0-89665 GCA_004027595.1 Dinomys branickii
CCATTGGAGCAGCCTCTGCAGCAGACCTTTGCCTGCTGAACTGTCTGTGGAATTTATAGCTCCACAGTTTGAATCTGATACCCAAAAATGGGAAAACAGAGGAACAAAACGCAGTCTCAAAACTCAACCCCACCCAGAACAAGTTTTGAATGTGAAGATACAGGGGAACCAGGAAGCCTCATAACTTCAAGATATGAAATGATTGCATCCGAAATAAAACAACTCCAACAGGCCTTGAAAGAGCTCAAAGCAGAAATAACCCACATACCCGCAATGATTTCTCAGATAAAAATCGAGCTGAAAACAATGATGGAAGGAATTGTAGAAAACTTGAAGACAGAATTAGTAAGTTTTCCATTGTTTGTAGGGTAGTGATATCACGTTAGGCCAAATTATGACTTTGATCTTGCCTCTATGTTGAAATAAATATGGCTTAAGGAGGTGTTTTCGAGTGACAAGTTGATGAGGGATAGACTTACCCTGGTTCATCTTTGCTATCAACTTGACTAAGTTGAGAAACTCCTATGAGATTAGTAAAGTACATTTCTGGGCAATTTTCAGTGGCTCATGGAGAATATGATCTTGAGGACTATATCTGGTACCTGGACCTTTACTGTTACAGTTCACAGCCTTGGTACAGTGGAAAGGATGAAAGATTACTCAAAGATTACTCAATATTCAATTCAGACTCCAAGAGAACCCAGAGGTGCTCCCTTGAACAGAGACCCTCCACCATGAGAAAGTCTGATAAGGAAAGCCCTGAACTGAAGCCTCTGTAGCTATTTATTGATAAAACAAGGAAACAAGGATAAAGAAAAAAGGAAGGAAAACATCATTAAGGAACAGAGCAAGAACAGAGAAAGTCAGGGTTGTCTGTTGCATAACTTACCTTAGGGCCAATCTAACTAATAAATCAGAGTATGGGGAGGACAAGGGCCAAAGCATTCATTCCTTCACGCAATATGTTTGGCCCTACTTTGGCTTGTAACCCTTCAGGTTATGTTTTAATCTCTGACTATGCATTCTGGGAGGTTTTGCGTGTGTAGCTCCCATGTCCCTTACCTCTGTGTACCGTCTCACAGGTACCCGTAGCCGATGCTTCTGCACTGATCCTCTGGATTCCTCTGCTGCTCTTTGCTTCCGGGATTCCATGAGTTCAGTGCTTCTCTGCCACACACCTTACTGCCATGCAGTTCCTGCCCTGGAGCCAGACAATCATGGATAGAAACCTAGAAACTATGAGTTTAAACACATCTCTTCTCTGGTTATCCTTGTCAGATATTTGGAATCAAGAGGGCAAAATTCACAAGCACAATGTACCAACACGTAATAGTCATTTCACCTCCTCTCTCTCTTCTTGCTGCTACTCCTGTAGTTAGGGCCCAGCTCTTGCCTAGAAAGTCCGAATGTGCCTTCTGATTTTCCTTGTTCGCATCTGTCTACCATATCCCCTCCCAGATTGTTAAAGCCTCACAGTGTCATGATTACCATTGCTGTTGATGTCACCTTGCTGATAATTCTTACGCAGATCTTTGCGCCTTTTAGGATATAAAATGTATATTTTGGAAAGGGTACAGCAACTTATGACATCGTCTTTGCCTGCTTCTGCTTCCTGTTGTCAGTGTCATATCTCCTTCTAGAATATCCTTATCTTGTTTTAGTCACAGTGTAACTGTCACTTCTCACGAACTGGACCCAGATTCCTCTGTTCCTTTCTACCTCCCAGTTACATGTGCTACATTTAATGAAACCTGTCTGCCATAAGATGGTAAAACCCTTACGACTAAGAACCAGATATTATCTGCACATCTTAGGGGAGGTGTTCATAAGATATACTGAATAAATAGGTTCAACAATTACATGTAACAGTTGCTCATATATCCCATAAGTTTTGATGTGACTCTTAATTTTCTGTACTCTCTTTTGCAACTGGATTATGTAATTCCCAATGATTTTGGCTACTTTCTTTGTGTTATCAGAGCCTGACAATAGTACACGTAAGAGTGTGTGTTTTCACAGCAATAGAAAAGCTCAAATCTCTTTGGTTTTTCAGAGTGTTGTGTCCTTCTAAGCTCATTGTTTTATATTTTATAAAGTCAATTTTTAAAAATGATATCATAGTAAGTATTGATTTTTATTCGATTCAAAGTTTCTACTACACTAAATGCATAAGTGAGAAGTATTTTTACATAACTGTGTGTTCAGTAATACCTAAACTTGATGCCCCTTTCAATCTGTATGAGAGATATTCTCAGAAATACCATTATGCTAATGAACAATAATCTCTGTTATATAGAAATGTAAACACTAGAAATATGAGAACATGTATAATAGACTCTGATTACTCCGAGTAATCAATTAATTGAATATGCTTTGAATTCACTTGCATATACAGAAGCTTTCTAATTAAAGCATTTTTCTCTTGAGTGCGGGAAGAAAAACAAGTGACTGCCTCAAAATCCAGTGAGCACTACATTACCAAGGCTGTTCAGTGCATGTACTGTCATAGAAGACTGACTTCCTGTGCCTAAGTTGAAATCCCATCTTTTGACTTTGACTAATTTACTTTATTTCTTTGTATCTCAGTTATATTTGCTATAAAACAGCAATAGTATCTTTACTGAATAATGTGCATAAATTCCAAAAACATCAGATTATTTCATAATAATATAAATGGAAAATGATTATTTATTATCATCATACTAGAAATATGAGGCAGGAGAACTGCAGATAGAGACCAGCCTGGACAATTTAGTAACTGAGCAAAGCACTGGCTCAGAATAAGAAATTTTAAAAAATGCTAGAATTGTAAGACAGTTTTAAAGTTCTGGATTCAATTCTCATATATATATAATTTAAACCAGCTATTATTTTTATTACTAATTATTTTGCCATTAGTAGTGATAACATAAATAATAGAGGATATGTATTTGTTGGAAATATTTACAAGAGAATTTTGCTATCAGGTGCTTGACTGACAGGATGAGTGTGATTACTTGTATGAGGGCTGGGGATAGGCAGACTGTGGTATTTCTTCAATAGTGTTGCAAAGAACTGAGAGAAATGCTAGGAGAAATGTCAGAGAAGATGGAAGTTTTGAAGTAATAGATGAGGAATATATTCATATTCATAAAACGTTCAGGGAAGCGTTTTTATTTGTGAGACAGGGTCCCACTATCAGACTGGCCTTGAGCTCACTATATACCCCAGGCTGGCTTCAAACTCATGGTGATGCTTTTATCTCAGCCTCCCAAGCCCTGGGATTTCAGACCTGTACAACCACGTTCAGCAAGGGAAGCTTTTATCCTATTTATTCTTGTGAGTCCATTAAGACTATGGTACAAAGTTATTCAGAAAAATTCAAGTGTTTCTTTTACTTTACATTTCTTACCTTCCTTCTTTGACAAGGGCCTACTATGTTCTCCACCCTGTCCTCAAAGTCTTGGGCTCTGTTACAGTTTCTTTCCCACTGTTGGGTCACCATACCCAAACTCCACAATTTAAAGAAGTAAACATTTACTTTGCATCACACTTTCAGTCCACTGTTGGCTGACTCCAAGGAAGAAGCAGGATGGGCAAAGAGAATGGTGAAGGAAAACGTGCCGCGCCCACGGAGCCCAGGAATCAGAGAGTAGCGGAAGGAGCTGGCAAGGAAGACCCAAACTGCCAGGTCAAGCCCCCAAGTGAACCTCCTCCAACAACACTTTCACCTGCTGAGCTCCTCACTGAATGAATCTGCTAATGGGTATAGCGCCCCCAGGACGGAGTCACCTTTCACAGGACCTACTTTTGAACACTTGAGACTTCTGAGCAACTTTGTGGATCTAAACCAGAACATGTTCAAACGCTTCTCCTGCTTCAGTCTTCTGAGTAACTGGGACTGCATGCACATACTGTGTCGTTTATTTATTTTTTACTTAGGTAAGGCCTACAATAAGGGAAGAAGCATGGGCTTTGCCCAGCCAATCGAATAAAAGACATTACATTTTAGATAGACAGATGGCTTAGGATACAACTGCTTCTAAGGGATTATTTATGTTAATTTATGCATTAGTCTTTTCCAAGGATACACTCAAAATATCAGAGTATTTTAGACAAGCTAAAATTAGATTCAGGAAAGTAAAGGCAGGGCCAGATAAGGTAAAAGAAAGAAAACTCATGAATATGCATGTTTGAAATGAATACATTTTAAGTAACAAAGCCAGAGAGGAAGCATTGCTTTTATTTCCTTAAGAGCTGAGCAGACAAATGTGACCACATTGTCTAACAAGAGGAGTTAAAAAAAATTTTTTTTCTAATTAAAAAAAAATAATTTTAGATAGAGGTAATCATCACATTCATCACAGGGAATTTGTATTGCACATGATTTTTCTTGATTTCTGTTTCCGTTTTGCATTCCCTCCTCTCCCTTCCATCACTCCTCTCTTTATTTACAAAAAGCTCTGCATCCATTTTTTTCTTTTCTCTTTTCTCTTCTATCTTTCTTCTTTTTCTCCACCTTTTTCCCAGTTCCCCTTCCCATTTGAACATTTTCTTCCCATTTCACAATATCTGTTATGCATTCTAGTCCTTATTTACACTTTTGCTTTTTCACAGCAGAGAAACCGTGTAATATTTGAACATCTGTGTTTGATTTATTTCATTTAAGAGTACAATCTCAAAGTGCATCCATTCACCTAGAAATGTCTCAGGCTTATGCTTCTTTAGGGCAGAGCAATACTCCATTGTATAAAATATCCATGTCTTTTTTATCTATTCATAGATTGATGGCATTTGGGATCTTTCCAAAGTTTAGCCATTACAAACTGTGCTACAATAAGTATGGGTGTGCACATGTTGCTCTGGTATGACGCTTTTAAATCTTTTGGAAAGATACCAAAAAAGAGAATAGCTAAGACAAATGGAATCTCTCGCTTTAGGTGTTTGATGAGTCTCCAAACCGACTTCCACAGTGGTTGCACCAGTCTACACACCCACCAGCAGCAGAGAAGGGCTCCTTTTTCTCCACAGCCTCTTCAGCATTTGTTATTAATTGATTTCTTGATGACAGCCGTTCTTTCTGGAGTGAGATGGAACCTCAGTACTGTTCTATTTTTATTTTTTTAAAATAAAGATGTACATTGAGTTCCATGAGTTACAAGTGTAGTGCTGTTCATATTAGCAGACAGTCTTTATATAACCATTGTTGTTAAAAAAAAAAAAAGGAAAGCAAAAGGACAACTGAAAAATGAAAAGGTAAAAATAGAATTTTTTTTCCTAAATGATCTGCTGGATAGCATTTTCTGTGGAACACAGCTCAGAGGTTACAATAGATTTTTCATTTCAATCATAGGCATGTGCCCTTGGACAGTCTACTCTGTGAGGAAAGCTGTAGCAGTCATGCGAGGGTACAGTAATTATTGAACAAGGCAAATTTCTCACCACGCAGAGCAGTGTGGGAGTCAGGAGGCACTGCACTGGGACAGACCACTGAATCTACACCGCAGTATGCAGCGGTAGGAATAAATACTTAGAGATAAGGAAAATGTGGACAGATCTCTGAACATGGCTTAGTGCTGACTTTTTCTGGTGTTCTTAACTCAGTAGTTCAGAAATATCCGAGAGCACTTGATGATAGAAGAGGGCTCCATGTTATGAACACATGAAGACTTTATTATAAATTGTTGTATCATAGGTAGAAAAATGAACTTGAGATGCTGTCATGCTGCAGAAGGAAAAAAAGGATCCTATACTTTCTCATTTAAAGATGCAGTGCTCCTCTCTGCTAAACCCTCTGGCATTGAATATGGTTACTAAAAGAAACACTGCGTGAAGCAGCTCAGGGCATGTGTGCACCAGGCGTGTGGCACTCCTCTTGGGACTTCTGGGTCATTGTGCTGAGTCCTTCTCCAACAACTTTCCCCAGCTCAGTGCTATAAGCTTTGGAAGTCTGTCTTCAAATGCTGAGCACAACTGCCACTTTATATTTTTTCGTGCAGGTCTTGCAAACACTAAGTAAAGCACGTAATGCGTTTTGGCAAATGTTATACTTTTTATAAATATTGATAAAAGTAACCACAATAGATCTGCAGAATGACATTGCTGAGTGCAGTTCTTTTTTGTTTAGAAAACTGAATGACTCTTTTAAAATCTGGACAAACAGTCCATATCTTAAATGTGTTCGTGACTACCGTGATATGAGAAAAGACAGACAGGTGTACTTCCAAAGGTTCCCAAAGCAGAAATATTTGTTGTAGACTGAAGCATGATCCCAAGTATCTCCACAAGCTCCTGCTCTAGCAAGGCAGTTACAGGCAATAGAGGAAGTGCAAATTTAGGGCTGTCACTGACTTCAAGTGTCCTAGGTGGGACTTTCTTATCATAAAGTAGGATGTCAGTGACTGCAGCCAGTCTGGTAAGAGTCTTGCTCCACTGAGGCTGCCTGGCTTAGGGCGAGTGCAGGACAGGGAGGAACCACAGCGTCTTTGAAATCAGAATGTGGGAAGCGACACAAGCAACCGCAAGCAGTATGTTCACTGAAAGTGCACACTGCCGTGGGTCACCGGTGGATGACAGACACAGGGGTGCCAGGAGGAAGTCTCTGGACTGAGGAATTCTTTGAAAGTATGAAAGTCAGCCTGGAAACCACCCTTCCAAATAGTTCAAAGGAGCGTAAGTGGGTAAGCTAACACAGGCTGGAGAGAGGAGCAGGAGTCAAGACCTGAGAAAAAGAACGTTGAAGACCTGAGCAGGTCCAGTCCTCTGAGTCCACATCCTAAAAAAATTTAAGAGCTGTATCCCGGCTGGAACCTGGCAGTCTCTTCTAAAATGAGTTCTTTGAGATGTTCTGCAGGCAGGTCATCCAGTTCTATGTCAAACCTGAATGGCGCTTCAGCAATGGGCTCCATCACTTGGCTCATAATACTGTTCCAGATAAGAGCGGGCCAGAGCCTGTTCCACTTCAATCCTGTTGTGAGGGCTGAACATCAACATTTTGTCAAGTAAGTCCAAGGCTTTGGAGTCAGCATTCAGGAACAGCTTGCCCCACGGTGTTATGGTTTGTGTCTGCATGTCCCCCCAAATCCTTATGTGGTTATGCGGTGGCTTTTAGAGTTTATGACTGATCCATGATCCAATGTTGGGATTATGGGTGTGAGAGTTATACACCTCCTAGGGCAGACAGTTTGTATATGTAAGGGAGAGAAAGAGGCTGCTGGCTGCCCTTCCTCCCTTCTTGTGCTTGTTGCTTTGCTGTGTTTTGCTGCCATGGACTCTTGCCCTCTGCCATGTGCCACTGTGCCTCAGATCTAGCCAAGTATGGACTGAAACCTCCAAAAACTGTAAGCTAAGTTAACCTTTCCTTCCTTCATTTTGGGCATTGGGTATTTTGTCTCAGTAATGAGAGAAAAGTAACCAAGACAAAATTTGGTACTAGAGAAGTGGGGTTGTTGCTGTGACTATACCTGACCATGTGGTTCAAGAGCCTTTGGAAATGGCTTGTGGGAAGAGTTTGGAAAGGTTGAAAAATGTCGTCTGAAATACTAGAGCTGGAATGCCTTTGGCCTCTGAGATTCTGGTCAGAACTCAGAAGACCAGAAGGAAGATAGAAATCCCATCAGTAAAGACTAGGTTCAGAAGGTTACTGCTGGAAAGAAGGACTGCATTGGTTGTTGGACTCCAGATGATGTATGTTATGGCTCGGCAGAAAGTTTATCTGCATTTTGCTCCTGTCCAAAGACTGCCTAAAACTGAGATTAAGGGCGGCAGCAGACTGGTTAATCTGGCAAAAGAAATTTCAAGGCAGTCAAATGTTGGGGCAGTGGCATGGCTACTGTTGGCGGCTTTTAGCCAGATTTATATTGAGAATGAAAAGCAAAGAGCCCAGCAGGCCGATTTAAAATGTTGTGAGTTTGGCCAGAAAGAAGGCTCCAGTAAAGCTGTGGATTGCAAAGGTGGAATGGAGGAGATCCTGACTGCTGAAGAGGGACAAGAGAGTGGAAAAGATCACCTGAGAGCATCACAAGAGGCAATAAGTCTCCATCCTCTGCATCCTCAAATTGCAGAGGTGAAAGACCTTGCCTTGAGAAGGAAGCCACAGGGCGCTGTGTTCCAGAATGGTGGCGCCGGCCACACCAGGTTCCAGAAAAGCAGCAGCATAGAGAATTTGTTCTTCAAAATTGGATTCAGAGTGCCCAGAGACCCAAGCCCTCCACCCCTATGGCCAAGAGAAAGGAAAGCTTGGCTACTGCTCCAGGTGGCAGCAGACCTTCGCATCATCCACGTGGCCCTGGCTTTAGGTACATGGATAATGCAAGAGTTCTGAGGTTAAAGAGGCTTTCACCCAGATTTCAGAAGGCCTGAGAGGCCAGCCAGTGTGCCATAGAGGGGGTAGTGTGTTAAGTTGCATGTGTGAAGCAAAAGGTGCACTGGAGATCTCAGAAGTTTAGAAAAGCCAGGACCATGAATCGTCTGAGAAAGGCTGCAAGGAGGGAACAAAGAGGGTTCTGTATCCTCGTGTTTGTACCATTTGTAATGGTAATGTGTATTTTGTGCCATTGAATGTTGGAAGTGTTTAACTTTTCATTTGTACAGGGGCTCACAGCTGAGAGTGTGCCTTACATCTTGGAAGAGACTCGGGACTTGGACTTTTTAACAATGCTGAAACTGTTAGGACCTTGGCAAATTCTTGCAGATGGACTAAATGCTGTTTGTATAAAGGGATGTGCATGAGTCTTTGGGGGGCCAGGGGTGGAATGTTATGGTTTGTGTCTGCATGTACCCCAAATCCTCATGCAGTTATGGGGTGGCTTTAGAATTTATGACTGATTCATGATCCAATGCTGGGATAATGGGTATGAGAGCTATATCCCCCTAGGGCAAATAGTTTGTATACGTAAGGGAGACAAAGAGGCTGCTGGCTGCCATTCCTCTCTTCTTGTTTGTGTTGCTTTGCTGTGTACCACTGCCATGGACTGTTGCCCTCTGCCATGTGCCACTGTGTCTCAGATCCAGCCGAGTATGCACTGAAACCTCCAAAAACTGTAAGCTAAATAAACCTTTCCTTCCTTCATTTTGGGCATTGGGTATTTTGTCTCAGCAATGAGAGAAAAGTAACAAGACACAGAACATCTTATTTTGGTGTGGAAGAGAAAGTGAATCTTTTTTTGGCTTTTAAATTTATTATATAATTGAGGTCTTCTTGGATAGGGATCCAAGAATGCCTAGAATGTGGTTCAGCTGCTCAAGCTAGAGTTTTCCTGGAAAGATGGCCCATGGGAGAGCATCTCTGCCAAAATGAAATCCACTGACCAAATAGCAATGGACTTGGTATAGCCATTGGAATCCAGTTATTTCTGGAGCCCTGTACCTGTGTGTGGTCACATACTCTGTCATGAACCCTGTGTGATCATGATCTGGATCTGCAATGTGGGCCAGGCCAAAGTCACAGATCGTTATGATGTCAGATTCTTTGCTGGGAATGATAAACTCATCCAGGGCTCTTTCTTGGCCCCATCCTATGACCAAAGTTCCAGGCTTCACTGCAGGTGGGATCAGCTCCTCACTCTGCACCAACTTTCCATTTCTCAGGCCTCCTCCTCGTCTTCCATTTGATCCAGAAATGTCAGTATTTCCAAAGATTCTCCCTACTTCCCTCTCTTTTCATACTGTCACATATACTGTGAAAGCTTTGAAAAACGTTTCCATGTACTGAAGATGTAAGTTTCCTTGAGATCAGAGGAGCTGTTGGGTGGCATAATGGAGGCTTGAGGTCATGGTACAGAACGTTCGCTGAGTGGGTATATTTTAACCCATCAAAGATCTGGTAAGGTGAATAGCATATATGGCTGCTGTTGAGTTGTTGGATCTTCAAGAGCTGGAAAGGTCTGTTCCCATTAGGTCCTCTACTATCCATACACCTTTAATTTGCTCGATGGTTGGTGCATCAATAATATCATTGATGACAATGATATTCTCAATTCTAAAGTAAGATTTTTCTCTCCCTTAGGGTTCTCTGGCAGTAACTATGGCTTTTGAAAGGACTGATTTTCTTGATAGCTACTGGAACTCTGTTGCCATTATCATCTGCAGAGCCACTTCCTGACTGACTGACAGGGCCTCAGTGCTATTTTAATTTGCATCTCTTGAATGACCTTTCACATTTTTTTTTGTCATTTGTACTTCTTTATTTTGTTTTGTTTTGTTTTGTTTTGTTTTTGCGGTACTGGGGATCGAACTCAGGACCCTGCGCTTGCTAGGCAAGCGCTTATTCCACTGAGCTATATCCCCAGCCCCTGTACTTCTTTATTTTGGAAGTGTCTATTCATTTCATTTGCCCATTTTTGGATTGGATCTTTAAATTTGGGGGATTTGATTTTTTGAGTTCTTTATGTATTCTAGACATTAATCCTGTGTCTGAGGAACAGCTGCATGACATGATATTCTGCATGGAAGACCCCCAAAACTCCACCAGAAAACTCCTAAATTTAATAAACAGATTCAGTCACATAGCTGGCTACAAAGTCAACATTCAAAAATCAAAAACATTCCTGTACACAAATAGCAAAATCACTGAGAAATAAGTTGGGGAAATGACACCATTCACAAAAGTATCAAAAAAATGAAATACTTAGGAATAAGTCTAATAATGGAAGTAAAGGACCATTACATTGAAAACTACTCTGAAAAAGCAGATGAAAGAGCATATCAGAATGTGGAAAGATATTCCTTACTCTTGGGGAAGAAGAACTAATATAATGAAAATGACCATACTTTCAAAATTGTTATGCAGATTTAATGCATAATCCTGATCAAAATTCTGGCAGCATATCTTACAGAAATATAGAAAATGATCCCAAAATTCATTTGGAAACAGAAGAGATCTAGAATAGCAAAGGCAATTCTGGCCACCAAAGGCAAGGCTGGGGCATCTCAATCTCTGACTTGAAATTATACTATGAAATTATTCTGATAAAAACTGCATGGTACATGGACAAAGTTTTCTTAAAAAACGTAAGAATCAATGGAACAGATTAGAAGATGTAGAAACAACTCCAAACATATTCAGCCACCTTATTTTTGACAAAAGGCCCAAATTTACTGGAAGAAAGCCTCTTTAATAAGTGGTGCTGCAAAAACTGGCTTTCTACATGCCAAAGACTAAAACTAGAACCATATCTCTCACCATACACTAAATTAAAATAAAAATGTATAAAAATCTAGATGATATTAAAATGGAAACACTACATTGGCTGAAAAACAGAATAGGTAGAATTCTTGAAGATATAGGTATAAACAAATCTTTATGAAAAAAACTACCAATCATATGGGCAATATTACAAAGAATCAATACCTGTGATCTCATATTATTAAAAAGCTATTTTACAGCAAAGAGTAATTATCAGCAGAAATCAAAGACAACCCATGAACAGAGAAAAACTTATTGCCAGAAGAAGGGTTTCTTAATCATTTTATTTTTTTTTTCCGGGATCGGGGATCGAACTCAGGGCCCTAGTGCTCAGCGGCAAGCACTTAGCCCACTGAGCTGTACCTCCAGCCCTTCTTAATCATTTTAAAGAGTCAATTGCTTTGTTACACAACTGATTAGCTGAAAAAAGTACATATGACAATTATATGTGCATATATATACAAACATAACAAGCATGAATACAGTTCAGTTTAGTTAATTATGAAAGTGCAGTTACATTTCCTATTTTAGTGTGCTTCATACACATTCCAACATGCATACTTGGAAATAATTGACCTTTGTGATATTTTAGAACCACAATTCTTCTCAAAACTTCCTTTAGAGTTCATTGTCCTATTATGAATGATTCCCAGGGTAATTTCTAAAATATTTTGACCATCAGATGTTGTGCAGCATATGAATTAAATTTCAGCAATTTTTCCAGAATACTGCCTCTAGTTAATTTTCTTTCCCAGGGAAAGTACATGTTAATGGCTTGTTTTCTTGAGAAATGGAGCTTCAGGCAGTCTGAGATAAACTCATAAGCACCTGAAACTCTTATTGATCCATTTTTTCAATAATTACATCTTATCTTCAAAAGTACAAAAGGCAACATATGGGGTGTTAAAAATCAATAACACTTAGGATATGAAAGTAAACAGTTTGAGCTGGCTTTTGTACTTTTATGAGAGTGGTCAAAGTTTTATTAAAGGGGGGCACTCATGGGAATGGGACATTAACAACATCACTATTCTGAATCAAAAATCCTAATATATAATGTAAAAATTGTCATATCTTATTTATAAGCATTATCATTCATACATATATTCATAAATAAACATACACATATATGAACCATGTACCAATGTGCATGTTGTACAGATATATGTATTACATATTATACACACTTGTGCATTGTTTAAAATAAACTTTACTTCTCCCCAAATAAATTGTGTTTCCTTTTATATAAAATAAATCTACTAAATCACAGTCCTATTTCTTGCACTTTTCTTAACTTTCTTTCCTGTATCACTCTGACAATTATAACTTCACACCATCCTGCATCGAGTCTCCAAAATAAACAAAATTTAATCCTATACAAAGCACAAGTTCTTGAATATGTTTCCAAAGCTAGACAGACACAGAGGAATTTACAATAATACTATTAGAGAAAGGAACCCAATCTACTGATGGACAGTGGACATTTAAGATACAATTCATTGTATTCCAGGCTTTGATGAATTTGCAAATTGACGAGAGAGGAAGAGAAAATGAGCTGAACAGTTAACGGTTGTGAAAGACTCCTCATGATGGAATGGGAGGCATAGCCACAGATATACATTGTTCTCTACAAAGATAAACCAGGTAAATATGAAGTTATTCTAGAGTCCTTATATGGCACAGATAATTGATAATGTCCACATAAAAAATCAAGACAGAGGCCCTTTGACATGATTATACACAACTGATGCATTCAGCAGATGTTTATTTTACATCTGCTCAGTCTTGTATTTTATTCTCCATCATTGGAACTAGTGATGCAGAAATAAACAAGGTAAAATTAATGTTATCCCCATGGAGCATATATTTTAACAGTAAATATGGGAAAACAAGTAAGATGTTCAAATGGCATAAGTAACTATTACTCTAACCAAGTGTGGGAAGGAGGAAAGCACAGCTTCATATGGAAAATAATGACCATCAGACCTAGGTGGATGTGTGGCGGTGTCATCTCTGACAAGGATGCACACGTGACTCCCAGAGGACAGAGGAAGAACTGGCCATTGGCACAAAAGGAAACGTTCCCTAGTAAAAAGATGGAAAGATCAGAGGCTGAGGCAGAAAAGTGGTTATCTTGTGGGATGTAAATAGAAGTGCCTCACTCAGATCTCCTTCATAGGCTACATCATTCATTTTCTAGTTTCTGTGATATTTGCTCAAAATTTATAAATTCTCTTCTCTAAGTCACTACCTGTGGTCAAACAGGAGACCCAGAGGGCATTAGTGATCACTTGGTGCTTTCCTGTTCAATTTTAACAGAAGATGGGCAAGTATGCCAACAATCCCTGGTTAAAATATGACAACTAGCCCCTCAGGATCCTCAATAATGAAGGTCAACTTCTCCACAAGTTTTAACTAAGGAGGATAGAATATAAGATAGATTTTATCAGTAGTTGTGGGAGAATTTCAGCCCATAACTCTTCTTTTATAAACCATCCTCTCTTGTGACTAAATAGAGTGGGAGACAGCTTGTGACTTTGTGTATGTGACTTTGTGTAAACTTGGTATGAGAAGCAGGTACATCTCAGTAGGGAAAGGAGTTTCCTAGAGGATGAATGTTTGCTGTACTCTCAGGGCTGCTTTACAGGCTGCTCCGCTGGTTCTCAAGAATCTGTGAATGGTGGCTTTCTTCATCCTACCACTGTTCCCTTCTGCGGAGAATGCCTTCAATCAAATGAAATTGGCTTCCACTGTGAGCTGTCTCCCGTCCTCACCCAGGGGCAATGACATATCATGTGGGCCCTGTTACCTCAAGGAAAGACTGACCGTGGTGCAGAATTTAAGGCCATCTAGAAGGTGATCTTCATCGGAGATCTTATTATTTCTCCTAGAGCTTCCTCCTTTGCTCATATTGTCCTCTTCAAGCACAGCCCCCTGTAAACACTTGTGCACATGCGTTCATTAAGAGCTGCTGTGTGGCAAGGAATTAGACTGAAGAGAGCCTGCTCTGAGAATCGGGCTGGGGGACAACAGAGCGTGGGGAAACACGGAGAGGGGGAATAGGCCCAAACGAGATCGGAGCCAGTTGCAAAATTATCCACCCATACAGAATAGGAGAAGTGGACAAGCGGTCTGACTTTGGCAAGAGAGCAGGTTCTGAACAAAAATGAGGAAAAAGGACCATAAGTACCCAAATTTGGGGGTTCTGTTTCTGACTGATTAATACATATGTTTGAACTATCTCTCAGAAAGTGGCATGGTGAATTCATAACTGCTAAGGTTCTCGAATAACCAAGACTTTTCTCTCCAAATATCTGCAAAAGCCCGGAGGATGAGATAGTGATTTGCGTCACAAATTTATATTGCTCCCACTCACATTAAGTCTGATTAGAAATTATCAATTTTTTTTCCAGGCTGTAACAGCTGAAACTATACCAGATCAGGAGGCTTGTCTTAATCTTATGCAGCAAAATTATTCGTGCTCTCTTCCTTGGTCTCCTCAGAGTCCTCCACTCACTCAGTACTCTCCCATCAAATATTTGTCAAAAACAGCTCTTGTATCTGCAGAATTAGCATTTCAAGCACCTCTTAGAAGTGCTAAGACACAGCATGGAAAACAACAATATTCCTGCCTTTGTGGAGACTATACTGTAGTACACACACTTCTATGAAATCATTCTCATGATGTAGTAATGATGGTATTTGCTTTAGAGTAGAATTTGTCTTTTCCACAGGAATTTGTAAAGGCTGGAGTCATCTTGGCTTTTTACTATTAAGTGTAATAATTTGAAAAATATGGACATATAGTAGGCACTTTTAATGATGGATTACACTAAAGCCATATAATATGTTATATTATTGTTTATTTGCAATTATAACTTGGCTGTTTTCTTTTTTAAATTCAAAATGGTTCATCTTGTAGAACTAAGGTACAATAAACTTCTCAAAAGCAATAAAAGTCAGGAAACATACAGACTAGGAAGAGAGATGTTTCTGGAGCAGATTTATGAAAGTATTAAATATTAAAGGGATAATCCCTATTGCTTTGCAGTTTAAACAGCAACAAGTGGATGTTAAGGTTGATTAAATGGTTGCATTTTACTTTACTGTTTAATTTGTTTTGAAGTGTTTATGGAAAGAAAAAGAAAAAGAATAGAAATGTCTCTTTCTAGGAGAATTTCTTTTTGCACTAGATGCTTGGAAGGGACATATTTATACTCACAAATATTTTGAATTTGGTGACTTTGGTTAGCAAGTCAAAACCATAGACTGTTTTATAATTCTAGAAATTGTGTCTTTCAGAGCTAGTTTTTCTGGTGTTAATTTTGCTTTAATCATCTTTTGAACATGTGGCCTTATATAATTTGCTTAAATGCTCTGGTATATTTTATCATCTGTAAAATTATTGTAAGTCAAAATTCATATGCATATATGCTAATGAATTAACTCATCACATCTTTCTGGCATACAACATGACAGATATTAAGGCTTCAATGTATGTCATCGTGCATAATTACTGAAATAAATGCACACTCTTTGGTGGATTTTGTCTTTAGTCCTTTGATGGCTTAACACACTGTATCTTCCTAAATTCCATGCAGGCGTTACTTTCATTCTTTCATTTACATTTACATATGAGGCCTAAGGACATAAATAAGTGGCTTAAAGATTGTTTGTGTGCTATGCAGGGACTGAGACCAGACAATTTGTTTCCACCTTCCTTAGCCACGACCATTACAAGGCGACAAATCAGAACAGTTTTTGGATGATGCATGCATGGAAGAGTGAATGAGTGCAAGAATAAATGCATTCGTGAAGAAGCAAATATTTGGAGCATTTTCTTGGTGAAAACATAAGGAGAAATTTCTTTATGAACCCTAATTTCACTTTAGGGTTTGGTTGTGGACTGTGGACTCATTCCTCTTTCTTTCCTTAAAAGCATTTAAAGAGCCCTGTCAAAGCAATGCCTTTGAAAATAAAGTTACTTTTGCCAAAAAGAATAATAAAATGAATGTTCTCATTTACATGATCATAAACTCTGGATACTTAAAAATATTATAACTTCTGAAATAATAATTATACTGCTTGGGAATTTTCAGAGGTGACAGGACATAAGTTAAATAATTTTTAAAAATCCAGATAAATTCCCATAAAGAACAGGAATGATTAAATATATGTTCTCTTAAGCTATGTATGAATTTAATTATAAAACTAACTGAATGAGTATAGGGATATGGATGTGGAAAGCATAAAACTGATCATTTTAATAACTACCTAATTAATATCCTATAATGATATTGGGAATATTTTTCCTATAACTTTTATATTTATCATGCTCAATCTTATCAATTTATTTAAAAATCAATTACTAGTGCTTTCAGTAATGATCCTTGCATTCCTTAGATCAGTACCTCCTTAGTTATTGTCCTTTTGTAAGATATTTCAGTGTGTAAGAGGAATGAAATAATAAATCAGGTAGTAACTAAACACAGCAGTATAAATTCACCAGTACATTTTAATAGTAATAAACAGAATTAAGACTTATTTTCAAGTAAATATTTTGAAGGCCTATTCTTATAATATCATTAAAATGTTTAAATGAACATTTTAGAGATGATCTGTGTTGAGAAAAATTATAGAAGTACTTGCTCTCATAAAATAAAACATGCTATCAAATCTAATCTCTCCCTATAGATTTGATTAAAATCTTCTGATAATTTCCCCTAGTGCATATCCAAGGATTTGGTTTCTATTGAAAACATTGGAAATCCCATCTATCTCACTAAATAAGCATGATTTTTTCATGTACAGAGAAACAACTAAAGAGGAGTTTTATCTGTTACCTAAAATATGAGGATTATGCAAATGTTAGTCAAGTTTTTATGCTAAAACATCTCCAACAAGCTTCAGAATTTTGATTAATTCATTTTCTTTTCTTCCATTTTTACAGAGCTTGGGATCAAACCTAGGATGTCTCCCATACTAGGTACGTGCTCTACTGCTGAGCTTCACCTCCAGTTTGATTAGTTTTCTTTTGAATCTCTCACATACAAAATGTATTTAAATCAATCATTGGCTTAGTTTGACAATCTTGAGTAGTATATATATAGTTTCCATTTATACTGCTAAAGCCAAGTACCTTTTACTGGGTAATTTCTAAGAAAAGAAATATATTTTCTTCCAGTCTAAGAAGAAATATATTTCTTCCCAGTCTTTTAGAGACTGGGAAGTCCAAGAATGAGTCACTAGCAGGTTTTGGTTGCTGGTAAAGGCTGCTTTCTCTTCCCAAATGATTGCTTATTGCCATCTCTTTCAGAGGGAAGAGACTCTGCCCTCCTCCAGCTGAAGGACTGTCATAGCTTTGTATGTGTGTGTGAGTGTGATTCTGTGTGTGTGTGTGTGTGTGTGTGTGTGTGTGTGTGTGCTTGTGTGTGTGTAGATACTGAACTCAGAGCCTTTGCACTGACCTACATGCCCAGACCTTTTTAATGTTTAATTTTTTAAAAAGCTCTAAGTGGCTAATTTTCCCACCCTGAAACCTGGGCTCAAACTTAAAATCTTCCTGCCTCAGTTTTCCAGGGTCCTGGGATTATAGGCACAAACCACCAAAAACAGAACTGTGACATCTATTTTATAAGGACCTTAATCCTATTAATAATGAGATGTTCTTATGGCTTAATCACATCGTAAAGACACCACTTCTTAGTGCAATCATATTGCCAACACATAGATTTTGAAGGAGACACATTCAAACAAGAGCACAGCCATTCTAAGAAATGTCACATGCTACCAGGGTAATTTCCTATGTGATTTGTATGAAGAAGGAGAATCCTTTCTTACATCAAGCACGTATGTGCACCAAGATGTTTTACTAGCAATGTTACCTAGTATAATAATAAAAGTATTAATAAAATGTGCCCCACTCTTTTATGAATCATATTATGTCTCACACAGCTATCATATTGCATTTTATTCTCAAAGAAGTGGAATAGGAATGATTATTCCTTCTACAAATGGAGAAGTAGAGAGAATAGGGAAGTGGTAAGTTGACCCCTAATTTCTGTGGGTTCTGCTTGCACATATTCAATCAACCAGAGCTCAATTATATATATTTTAAAAATTGCACTTGCAGAGACATGTTTGTTGTTATTATTTCCTAAAATACATACTATAGAAACTATTTACATAAAATTTACATTGTACTGGACTTTATAAATAATTTAGAAAAAAGATTTAAAATATACAGGTGTATATGCATACCATATGCTAATATCAGTATTTTTTATACAGGGCTTGAAGATTCATGAGTTCAGTGTCTGTGGAATGTTCTGGAAACATTCCCTATAGGTACTAAACTCTTTGTCATTTCATCTTACGTTTTACAGTGAGCATGTTTTCAATGGGACCTGTCTCCAGCAGTGATTCTTTCTGGAGTTCCTACGAAGGGCAGACCACGTGGATGACCATCTAGTGGATGGACTCAGAGATAGGTTTGGCAATTTTCCCCTCAGTTTATTGCCCAGGTGCCTTCTGTAGGAAAATGAGTGAGAAGGGCATAAGAAACCAGAACCCCTTGGGCCCTGAACTGTTGCACGAGTGCCTTCAGAGCTCGCTCTTCAACAAGCCTGGGTTTGGGCAGCAGACTGTCCCTCGGCGATCTTCATGGCTGAAAGCTAAGCTGGAAAGCCTGCATTTCACCCAGGGATATAGAACCTACCTGCTGATTCAGTAACATACAAATGGAAAATGGGTTTAAAGCTCTTGGTGGCTAGTCCAGACCCGGTTTGACAGCCTCTCCACTCCATTGCTCATTAGGTCGTATAATCCAGTGGAAAGAATCTCAGTGCTATTTGTGTATTTTATTTTATGTCTTTTAAACTTATATTTTTAATTTTATAGGTTTTAATCACACACACACACACACACACACACACACACACACACACACACATATAACTGTGTTCTTCAAACTTTTTATTTATTTACTTATTTATTTTTTAAGTCACGGGCTTGCTGGCCTTGAACTAACTACGTAGCCCAGACTGGCCTCAGACTTGTGGTGATCTTACTGCCTCAGGCTCCCACAGGCTTGGACTACCATACTTGCTTGTGGTTCTCAAACTGTCACAGAGCGTGTAATTTTCCTTTTCTCTCTCCAGTGTTCCAGTGTTCAAATCTTGCAACATACTTTTCACAATGAAAATAACACTTTTAATATTTCCAAGGAACCCTTAAGTTCATTGACAGAATATATGCAAATATATGCACTTTTGTAGGCATTAGGTCAAACCCTTTATAAAGTTATTTTATCCAGTGATGAAATTATGTTTCATCTTGTGTCATATTACAGAAAAGTGTGGCTTAGCCAGCTTGAGTGACTTCCCCAAAGTCACGACTCAGGCTTCAATTTCAGCGTTAAACTCACTCAGTTGTCTTTCTTCTTTCTTCCTTCAGGAGACAGAAATATACCAGTAAGACATGATGACGTACAGAATGAGGTTCTGCAATCTGGAGATGCGTGGGTATTCTCCTTGACCCAACTGCCCAGTAATCAGCAGTGCCCAGCACATATATCTGCAGAGAATTGCTGAGACATTTAGCAACTCCATCTCCTTTTGTGAAAGATTCTCCCTTTAAGGCCTAGTCAATAAGTGAAGAAAACAAATATACTAGGACCAGTAAAAGAAAACAGATTTCATATGCTTTCTTTATTTCTCTGGAAGTTTCAAAAAGAAACTCATACTTGCTAAAACCTTTGAAAATCATAAACCCACAAAATCAAATGCTAGTCATTACTTCCAATGTTTAAATTCCCCTAAATTAAAATGTCTAAAATCTAAAATATCAAAGTGCACAATTCCACACATATTTGAAATCGGGAATGTTAAAATCATGAAAAACAAGACATCCAAAACCATAACTCCTATTGGAACACAGAGGAAATATTTGAGTGGTAGAATGAAGGATTTGGGGAAATGGATTACTGCATTTTCAGCTGGATGCCTGCAGGATGAGTAGGACACCCTGGATCAGTGCTTTGTTTTAGACAAAATGAATATGCAGAACGCAGGAAATCATTGTTTCTGTGTGTGCAGGGCATTTCGAGGAAAAGAGCCTGTGAGTTTTTGGGGTAGGTGGAGAAAAGCACTCTCATTGTGAGTGGGCGCCATCCAATTGATTGAGGGCTGAGAGAGAGTAAATATGAAAAACAAACACACAAAGAAACAAATCAGTATCTCTAAGAGATGGGATAGAGTTTTCCTTGGTTTCCTTGGACACCAGTACTATAGGCTCCCAGCCTTTGGACTCTAGGACTTGCATAACTATTCTATAACAGTTATTCTGTGCAACTGCTGTTAGTAGTTTACATCCAACATTACATATGTTTTCGGTGCTTATGAAGAACTGTGTCATATGTTTCAATATTTCTGAAACAAAGCCCATTTTGAAAGTGTAAATAAATGTCTTTTATATTGCTTTTAAAATTACCTATGCCAGAATTATATTTTCAGAATTTCCTTAAGTTTTTGGAGTTGATGGAGCCTATGGATTTTTATCTTCAGGGATTTCAACATAGATTATGGTATTTGGAATTTTCTTTCAGGATGAAAACCATTTAAAAGTGGTGAGGCAGATTTATCTGGAATTCTGCAGTAGGAAAGAGAACTACCATCACAAAGCTGCACTTCACACTGATTACTGGGGTCGGCTAAAGGAAAAACAATGGGTTAAGGGGAAGTGGTTCCCGCGGTCAGACCATATCCTTTTGTTACCTGTTTTTATCTGAAGAAAGAAACAGGCTCTTCATATCTTTAGGACAGAAGAGAGTTTTCCAAAGTTGGGAGGCTCATCAACTTGTGAAGTCAGGCTCTTACCCTCTCTTGGGCATTGGGAGCCAAGGGAACCGATTCCTTTAGGTACCTGCATGGGAAAGACATGGCTCCTATATATTGGGGAGATATTTCTATATGGTAAAAGGTTCACATCTCTAAGAGTTGGAGCAAAGATTTATAATTTCACATTTGTTAAAATAAGTACCATAAGGAAAGGAATATTGGTAATCTTTAGAGATGTTTTGGCAGAAATACAATGGGTGATGACACTACATGGTATTTAAAAAAATTTACTACAGTAACTGACACGTTTCCGTTAATGCCCCTTAAAAACATGCACTTCATTTTGAACACACTTACCCTTTCCTCCTCCTCGCCACTTTCTGAAGCAGCCCTGGAAATCCTCTTTTGTGTCACCATGAAGTTTAGTAAAAGATATCACGTAGGCCGCTGTTAAGGTTTGTGTTTGGTTGTTACCCCAAAGCCTCCTGTGGTCATAGAGTTTTGGGGGGAGGTGGCTGAAGCTAGAGTGTGTGATTGATTCAGTGCTGGGATTAAGGTTGCGAATGCCATGCTTGCCCTAGGGCAGGTAGCCTGCATACAGCACAAGGCGCGGAAAGGGAGAGACCCTGTGTGCTCTCTTGCTGGTTTTTCTGCCTTCCACCCCATGAACTGCTGCCCCTTTCATGTACCAGCCTGTGTTAGAGGCAGCCGATTATGGACTGAAGTCTTGGCAAAGTGAAAGCTAAATAAACCTTTCCCCCTTTAACTTCGGGTATCAGGTATCTTGTCCGGGCACTGAGAAAAATACCTAAGACAGCTGTCCAGTACTACCCAACAAAAAGCCAGGCTGGTAAAAGCATCGCGTGGTGTTCTCAGTGCCTTACTCACTGTACCTGGCACTATGAGATTTCTGGCTTTTCCTCAGAGGCAAACAACCAAGAAAGGTAAGCATTTTGATTTAATTTAGGACACTGAGGCAGCAGGAGCAGCACAGGAAAAGACTCACTAATGAGAACTTCTGGAACTACCTCTGAGTGTGGTTTAAGAGTGATGGCATAAGTTTGTACAAAGTGAGAATGAATATTTTGAGGGAGTTTAATTGTAATATGTCTTTTACTGTAATAATTGTTTAAAAATTTAAATATTCACTGTATTTCGTGATAATATATTACAGAATAAATCTTTTTGGGCACAGTGAGCTTCCTTAGAAAGGCATACTAAGGGGCCTGGGCCTGTCTTGAAGACATATCTTTTTATTTTTATTTTTTTGGTCTTTCTGAGATAAAGTCTCACTATGTGGTTCAGGCTGGCCTTGAGCTCACTTTGTAGCCCAGGCTGGTCTCAAACTCACATTGATCCTTTTGCCTCAGCCTCCTGAGTGCTGGGATTATGGGAGTACACCACCATGGCCTGCTCTGAAGACATATCTTGAACCAGTAAAGGTTGCACTAGATTTTGCTTAAGTTCTCTATAACAGTGGGAAGGAGTTGTTCATGCCAAGAGGATTTTTAGTTCTCAGAATCCAACCTTATTCAAACTGTTTTTCAAATTTAGTTCATGGAAAAGCTTTGAAACCATCGAAACTATATATAAATTTATTATATTTGGGTAAAAAAGTTTTCATTTCTATGTAACATTCTTTATTGCACCCTAAACCACCTGTTAATTTGTTGAGTCATGTCCCAAACTACAGGTAAACGTAGTTTAAACAGTTTCTAGGCTGACTGTTAAAAATGCCACAGGAGATGAAAAGAAATGGGTAAAATCTGTGAATAGGGCAGACTTTCAGACTATAGAATTGAGAAATTATCTTTTAAACCTGTTATTGAACATATAATATGTCTACTATATTGGCTGCAATGACCCACCCTCCTGTTATGATGCCACTAATGCTTCCTTGATTAGATCATGACCCAGGAAGATAGAATCTACACTTACACTTCTCTGCCTTCTGTAACTTTACCCTTTTTCTGTGTTTTTGGGTGATATTGAGCTATATTCTGCAGAATACACCTATATTTCTGTATTACTGTCTACTTCTACAAGTACCTCAAGAATCGGTTCCTAAATTTTCAAATTCTTACTGAACTGTGGTTCTCTCAATAGAGTGCACTCTAAGACATTTTCTAGTATAGGCCCATTTTTCTACCACAAAGCTGTTCTCTTATGGCCATCCTCAGATTTTCTGTTATTTCTTCAATATCTGTCTCAGAGATCATGTTTTCTAAGTTTTATCAACTGTACAATCTTTGTGCCACATTTGAGGTTATTAACACCATTGTCCTTTCCATGATCTAATTGCATATCTGATTTTTAAAATTTATTTTTTTGGGGGGGTACCAGGAATCTATATCTGCTTCTTACCAGTGGAACTGTGAAGTCTTTGAAATTAGAAATCAATGCAAATCACATTATTATACACATTGGGAGTTGTGACTGACCTGGAATGAGCTTAGAAATTCAAGTTAGGTAAAGAAAGTTACATACCCAGAGCTATTTAGCATCATTTGCGGTACTGGGGATCGAACTCAGGACCCTGCGCTTGCTAGGCAAGCGCTTATTCCACTGAGCTATATCCCCAGCCCTATTTAGCATCATTTGATTTGAAGTTTTCCTGAACTAAATTTTAACAGAGTGCTAGAGGGTTGGCATGTGTTTTAAGAAAAATCGTGCATAGGTGTGGAGGAATTGGAATATGTTAGATTTAGTCCTGCCCTTCCCTTCTTGTTGCTTTCCCCCTGCCTTTTGTCTTTTATTTCTTTCTCTTTTCTCTCCTTCCTTCCTCCCTCCTTCCCTTTATTTCTCCCTCCTCCCTTCCCTTCTTCCTTCTGTCCATCCCTCCCTCCCCCTTCTTTCCTTCTTCCCTTCCTTCCTTCCTTCCTTCTTTCCTGCCTGCCTGCCTGCCTGCCTGCCTTCTTTCCTTCCTTCCCCCTCTCTCTCCTTCTTTATTCTATTTCTGCTTTTGGTATTAAGAACTCTTAAGATTTGTTCTCATAGAAATTTTAATCATACAAAAATGTTATTTACCATAGTTGTCATGTTGCACATTAAATGTTGAGAACTTCATCTGACACTGAAAATCTGTGTCCCTTGGAAAACATCTCCTCATTAGGTCCACCACTCTGCCCCTGGTAACAAACTCCCTACCCTTTTGTTTCTATAAATTTTACCATTTTTGGATTCCACATATATGTGATAAAATTTCACCTGCTAGAAAAATGTTCAAGTTTATCCATGTTGTATCAAGCGGCAGGGTTTTATTCTGGACAGAGGAAAGAAAGGGAAGGACATGGAAAAAGATTAAAAATGTATTACATATATGTACTGAGTCATCCTGATGAATGTAATCACCATATACCAGAAATACGAATGCATAAGACTTTCAGTAGAGACTATGTAATAGTCATTGGTCATAGACAGGACATTTAGCTTATTCATCCATCATTTGATGGACATTTGGGTTGTTTCCATATTATGTTCGTGGTGAGTAATTCTGCAGTGAGTATGAAAGTGGGATATCTTTTCAGTAGAAAGATATCTCTTCCCTTGAATATATATCCGGAAGAGGAACTGCTGAATCATGTGAGAATTTTACTTAAAAATTTTAAATATATTTTTCCTTTAAGACTGTATAAATTTAAATTTATATCAATACTACAGAAGTTTCTTCTGTCTGCATCCTGATCAATAGTTGCTGTCCTTTAAGTTTTGTTTTTGGCTTTCCAAATGGATGTGGAATATTTCATTGTGGATCTGTTTCACATTTATTTGATGATTAGTGATTTGGGCACCTTTTACATACACCTGCTGGCTATGTTTGTGCCCATCTTTGTTGTCAGTGGTGGTATTTTTCGCTACTTAATTACACAAATTTTTAAAATACACTTCCAGCAGTAACTTCCTATAGGATATGATTTGTCAATATTTTCTCTGAATTCATAAGATTTTTTTCCTATGTTTCTGACAGTTCCCTTAGGTGATATGTGATATATGACTTTTACACTTGATCTTAGCCAAAAGGCTGAGAAGCCATGTGATACATGACTTTTGTCATGTGCAAAGAAATACTTTAATTTTATGAAATTTCATTTGTTTATTTATTGATTATGCTTTTGCTGTCATGTATTATAAAGCAAATATTGCTGAAACAATGTCAAGGAAATTTTTGCTGTTTTCTCTCAGGAGTTTTATGCCTGAAAATCTTATATTTAAGTCTATAATCCATTTTTATTGATTTTTGTATGTGTTGTAAAGGTATGGATGTCATTATTTTGCATGTAGATATCTGATTTTTCAAGTCCCAGGTATTAAAGAGACTATTTCCTCATGTTTTCTTTTTCAGTGAATTCCTAGATGTTTAGTGGACTGTATATTTGTACATTTATTTCTGGACTATCTTATTCTATATCAGCATGTCAATTTTTATGCGCATGTACTACAGTTTTGATTATTATAGCCTTCAAGAGTAATTTAAATCAGGAAATACTGTATGTTGCCTCCATATTTGGTGTTCTTTCTAAGATTGTTTTAGCTATTTGGAATGTTTTATGTTTATATATTGCTATGGTTTGTGCCTGAGTGTCTCCCCAAAGCCTCATGCAGTCATGGCGTGGGCTTCTAAAGTTTGCAATTGATTCACGGTCTAATGTTGGAATTATGGATATGGGTGCTGCATAAACTGCCCGGGGCTGGTAGTTTGCACGAACTGTAAGGGAGGGAAAGAGGCTGCTTGCCCTTCCTCCATTTGCTTTTGCTCTCTTCCAGCGCCATGAACTGTTGCTCTCAGACATGTGCCACCCTTGCAGTCGGCCAAGTATGCACTGAAACCTCTACAAACTGTGAGCTAAAGAAACCTTTACTTCTCTAATTTTGGCTGTTGGGTATTTCGTCCCAGGAATGAGAGAAAAGTAACTGAGACACATGAATTTTAGGATTTTTTTCTATCTCTATCAAAAATGTCCTTGAAATTTTTAGATGTTTCATAGCTTTGGTTACTGTGGAAATTTTAACTATTAACTATTCCAAACCATTAACATTAGATATCTTCCTTTTGTGTGTACCTACAAACGTGGTCTCACTTTGGCAGCACATACACTGTATACATACAAACAGATAATTTTACTACTTCTTTCTACTTTACATGCTTTATTGCTTTTTCTTATCTAACTTGAGCTAGGACAACAAATACTATGTGGAGTAGAAATTGCAAATGTAGGTATCCTGGTCTTTTTCCTGATGTCAGTGGAAATATTTCAGTCTTTTTACCATAGAGTATAATATTAGTGGTGGGGTGTGATGTGATACGTGACATTTATCATGTTGAGGCACATTCCTTGTTTCTCATTTTCAGAATGTTGATTTCATGAAAGGGTGGTGAATTTTGTAAAATGCTTTTTCTGAATCAATTGAGATGATTATCTGTTTTTGATCTGTTAATGTTGCATTTCCTGTTTTTTGATTTCCATATGTTGAGCTACCGTTGAACACCAATAACATATCCTACTTAGCCATGGTTGATAGTCTTCTTAATGGGCTATTGTTTCAGTGTGCTGATACATTCTTGGGTATTTTAAATGCATGTTCTAAAGAATATAGGTGTACAGTTTTACTTTCTTTAATTTGTCCTCACTTAAATTTGGTTTCAGGGTAATGGTAGTCTTTTAAAATGCCTTCCAAAATTTACCTTTCTTTTCAATACTTTTGGAAGAGCTTGAAATGTATTGGTATGAAAGTGGAATTTAGCAATATAGCCCTCAGATCCTAGGCTTTTCTTAATTGATGAATTTTTGCTTTGTGAATAAATCTCCTTAGCTATTATTTATGCATTTGGAGTCCTTATTTCTTCGTGATTTCCTCTTGATAACATTAACATTTCTAGAACATTATTAGTTTCTTCTACTTTTTTAAATTTGTTTGTATATAATTGTGATTCTCAGCTACTCAGGAATAAAGTTAAAACTTTTACACTTAAGGGCTGTATACACTCAAGGCTATATTCCTAGTGATTTTCATTTTTTAAATTTTGAGATAGGGTTTTTCTAAGTTAATAAATGGCCTAGAAAGGGCTCAGACTTTTAATCCTCTTGCCTCTGCTTCCCAGAGTGCTGAGATCACAGGCATGTGCCATTCCACCTGGTTAGTAGTCTGTTACTGACCTTCTGTTTCTGTGTTATCAGTTTTAATGTCTCTTCTTTCATATCTGATTTTACTTGAGTGTTTCTCCTCTTCTAGTTAGATTAGCAAAAATTTGCTAATTAAATACTTTAAAAACCAAATTTCATTGATGTTTCATATTGTTTTTCTGTCCTATTATTTCTGCATTTTAATTTTATATCTCATTTTCTGTGAACTTTATACTTTCTTCTTTTTCTAATTCCTTTAGATATAGAATTGTTTATATGAATCTTTCCTTTTCTTAATATACACATTTATGAATATAAAGGTTTGTGGTACATCTTATAAATTTTGATGTATTGTTTCCATCTTTATTTGCCTCAAAATAGTTTCTAAATTCTGTGTGTGTGTGTGTGTGTGTGTGTGTGTGTGCGCGCGCGCGCGCGTGTGTTCTGGCTTACATCTCCATGTCCCTCCAATGCCTTATAAGCCTATCAGTGGTGTTTTTGAGAGGTGTCTGGATCATGGGTGTGAATGTGATAACTGAATTAGTCCACGAGTTGGTTTGGCATAGTTGTGGGAGGTGTAGTTACAGAAGAGGGAACCTCCTCTGGGGATCAAGAAACAGGCTTGTAGTGTTATGATGTAGGTCTAACTGCCCTTACTCACTTCATTGTAGATCTGTGTTTGCGATGGGTTACTGGAAAATTAATATATTTTTTGATGTTGTCATATTTTGTTGGTTTTTCATGTTCTTTGAAGTGTTGTGTTGATTTTTTCTCTCACTTGAAGAAGCAATCACATGACCCTATTTTTATTCTTTAGTTTTGGGTGAGAAATACCTTCATTCATCAGCTCAGTATTGGACTCTGAGGCTCTCTCACTTTACTATGGTTATGTGTATCCACTTTTCTTAGTTTCGTTTGGGGTGGGGAAGGAATCTCAATCTTATAAACACAGACTGATTACCGAAAACCTTTGATTTACTTTGTGCAGGACAGAGAACTGAAGCTGTCCATACATGCCCCGTATGTGCTGTTGGGAGGGGGGTTCTCACTGTCCATGGAGAGGGAGCTGAGCTGAGAGCTCCCTTAGTGGGAGTTGGAGTATCGCCCAGGTGAAGTATCTCAAGTGGCTTGTGGACAAGCCTTCTTCTCCTGGCATAAATGAAGTGGTCAATAGATATGCAACACTGTTGAATGCTCAGCCCTGGTTACTGTGTGTCTCCATCAGATTTTCCAGGGACTAGCTGCCCCTAGCCACTTAGCTATTCAGATCACCTCAATAGTATGTGTGGATTGAGGAGTAGGACCTTGCACAGCTGAGGAACTGAGCCTTCACTCACTAGACCCTCGCTTTCTGCAGAGGGAGGAATAGTGGCTGAAGGTGCCATTTGGCACTGAGCTGTGTTACTTTATGGCAGGAGTGCTGCAGGCACAATGGATCTCTGCTTCCTATCGCCTTCATTGAGTCTGTTCGCAGATCTTTTGCTTCAATTCTGTCTTAGATCCGTTATGATGAGCTCTTTAATTCCTAAAAAGCACTATCCTCTGCGAATGCACTGTGGAAATATAGTCATGAAATAATCCTATTTTGCCACATCCTTGAATTCTTTCCTCATAAATTAAGTTTAATAATCTCGGGGACCACAACTCAAGTTGTGGAAATCACTAGTCAACCATTTTTGAGGAAAAGCAGAGGTACATTATATGGTTATTTTGGATTGCAAAGGGGGTAAATTTTGAGATCTATGTATCATCTAAAGAATATCTGAGCAGTGTTTCTTTATAGGATAATATGTAATTACTTTGAAAATGATCTAATAATTTCTAGGAAATAACAGTAGCTCAAGAACAAATTATAGCAGCCTGGCTTTATTCCCTCTTCTAAAATGGTGGAGCAATATGAGAAATAGGGCTTTGTTTCATTTTATGAATGTACTAACCAATGCACTTTACTTACATTGTTTCATTCAATTATTAAAATAAAACATTGCATAAATTATTACCAGATAATCAAATATGATAGAAGTAAGTGCAGAGATGTTCATGTTTATCTAATGAAATTCAACTCATTAAGTAGCTTGGTAGGAACTGAAGCACAGATTTTAACACACATGAATTTACATAGCCAGCTATGTACAATAGCCAGCTATTTAGTTCTGAGTCTATTCCCTACAAGATATATTTGGGAGCTACTATTCTTACTCTTCCTGAAAAATCAATATGATTTAGCTTCTGTGATAGACAGGAAAATCGACACTATAAAAACATGAGTTCAGTGATTATTTTTTTGAGAGTCCTGTGATTTCATGGTTGACTCACACATAAATATCGTAAACACACATACAATTCACTTCAGCTAACTTATAACAACGTTTGAGGGAATAAAGGATAGAAATCAAGGTGTTCTTCCTGAATTTGATCAAAATATGTTAGGGAGTCTATGACAATTAGTTCATAGCTTGGATAATATCTATTGTCAGATTATTAGTAGCTACTATTATTACAGTATTCTCACAAGATATCAATGGGATAATTTATTTCCTTACAATCCATATAATCAAATTAAAACTCTTACAATTATCCTGCTAGTGAGGTGTGGAGTCAAGCATCTAATCCCATAAGTTTACAACTAATGCTTTCTCTTGTATAAGTTTACAATGTTTAATCACTCATAACTACTCAGAAACTTATAATCATTTTAGGTGCATGCTAAATTGCAACTCTAGTTTTTCTATGTTTTATTAACTAATATACATATATGCATATATACACATATGTATATTCATATACACATATACATATATATACATTAACATCATGGGAAGGATTTTTTAAATTCTGTAAATACTGCTCACGGATGCACTGCTTAGCATTAGTGCTAAATTCAGTTATTTCCATTTTTTTCAACATACGGCATCATTTCAACTATATATATATATATATATATATATATATATCTTTACAATATATATTAGTACTAAAAAGATACACTTTTCTTCAGTTTTTGCAGCACATTTTATGCAAGTACCATAAAATTTGCTTTTTTCTTAAAATATCACTTTAATAATTAAATGATTTCCTGAAAAGGCACATTTCAAATGTTGGAAGGACTTTCAAATCTCACCAATAAAATGTAGAATAATTTTTCCCCTAGAATACTTTCCTAGTGCTATGCAATTTTTAACTTCTTTTAATGTTTCATAGAATTAGCATTTGCTCTCTTGGCACCTAGTCTTCAGATGACTTTATTAATAGTTTGTTATTTGTGTCTCAATGTATTCTGGAATTTTTTTCTTGGGTACTTTGCACTTGTTAGAAAAAAATGACTTTTATAAGCTCTAACACTTTAATTTTTAAAGTGTATTTTAATATAACTTCTTCTCCAAGACCCCCTTTAGTCCCAGACAATTATTAATCTATTTTGATCCTTTTTCACTGAATTCTGTCACCTTAATATGAAGTTTTCAAGATTTATCTGTAATGTAATATATATCAGTGTATGATTTATTTTTACATTGGAATAATGTTAGATAACATGAAGGTGTGAAACTTTACTTATCCTTTTACTGATTCATGGACAAAAAGAGTAATATAAATTTAAAAAAGAGTAAAATAATTAATTCAACATGATTAATGGGTGTTAAATGTTATAGAAGTAGCGAGAGAAGGACGAAAGTTTGGATACCGATGTGCACAAAAAGTGATCACAGATGTCTCCATGGGGAAAAGGTCTTTCAGAAGGACCATGAAGAACCGTTAAGGTTTTACCAGAGATGTAAGGCAGGGAGAAGCTAGGAGGTAAATTTTCCTATACAATCTTATCAATGGAATTACTATACACCAAGGAAACATAAAATGCTTATAGTAATATCTTGAAGGGCTTTGAATGTCTTGAAAAGAGATTTGGAACTGAAATATTAATAAAGGCAGTCATTTAGCACAGACATTCATAAAGTAGAAAATATTGTCTAAAATTAGAGTAATGACTACATATCTATGAATGGTGGTTTAATTTCCCAAAAGTCACAGATCTTTCTATGCTTTCAAAACATGTCAGTCAAAAACAATTACTGGCAGGGACTTTTTCTTCTGAGATAGTTATGTTTATTAATTGATTTTATACTAATGTTGAAAGGTTTATAAAGGCTTGGACATTTCTTTCCTCTAATTCTTTTCAGTGTTGCCTTAAAATAAGGACACTTTAGAATGGCCTGAACAATTTTGTGTTCTGTTTGGGTTTTGGTACATTGAGTTTTGCTTTTAAAACAGTGTGCATGTGTGTGTGTGTGTGTGTGTGTGTGTGTGTGTGTGTGTCTTTGTTTCTTTTGTTTTTCTTGCTCATTTTATGATCATTTCAAATATAACACATGAGAAAATATTGAGCTTGGCTCAGCATATTAATCAAACTTTTCCTGAAGAGCTGTTTCCTTCCTAGGAAGTGGAGAAGATGGTGAATGCCTTTTGAGAAAGTGATATGATCTACACTTTTTCTACTAGTCTCATTTCTTCCCTTAATTTATTACAATTTGATGATGGTGGTGGTGATGATATGTCCTTTTCATTTTTCATTTATTTAGTCATCAGCTGCCTGTCAAAATCTCGGATGCTTTAATTTTAGCAATACAAAGTTTGGGTAAGTGATTCAACTGTCATAGTGAAAATCCTCGGCTTTGGATTTTGAACTTTTGATTGTGTCTTTCTGTCGATCTTTTTACGTTTACAGGGTTGGGAGTTCTTTCAGTTTCTTGAATGTGTAGATTCATGTCTTTCATTCAGTTTTGTTGGTGATTATTTCGCCAAACATTCTCTTTGTTGTCTCTCCTTTTCCTTCTCCTTTGGGAATCTCTATGTGTGTCTCTCCTGTTTTTAGACAGGGTTAAGTTTTATTTACTCTTTTTTTTTCCTGTCCACTCCATAAAATAAATAATTTCAATAGCTTTGTTTGTGTTACTGTATCAAAACTTTGAATTTTGATTCAGCTTCGCTTCCTTCTTGCATTGAGTTTACAGATCAACCTGCAGTGAAAAATTATGTATACACAAAAAATTGTGTGTAACCAACCTATCTTAGACTGCATCTTGTCCTTTGCAGGCACATGGCATTTTAAATTCACCACTGTATGTGACCTTTTTTGAGTTTCCTAATTTCCTGAAGAAATGTTTCTCTGTAGCTTTGTCTCAACCATACTTTTTGTACCAGGAAGCTATGAGATTTTCATTGGACTTACCATGTTTTTGAGCAATGAATAACATTTCTTTCTGGGCCTTGAGAGAGTTTCTAATAAGGCAAAATAAAGATAAGCACATTACAGCAATCCTTTATTTAGATAGGCCTCAGTTGGATTAAAACAGACATATGCAATATTTTTTGTATAAAAGTCTACTGTTTCTTCCAGAAACATGAATGAGGTCCTTGCTAGAAATTCAGGTTGTGCTTTTCAAGACTCCTGCTGAAATATGACAGGGAAAGGTTAGAACAAGTGAAAATACTAAGAATTTTAAGTCATTTGTCAGGACTTATTGTTGCTTTAAACATTGACTAGTCTCCAAAATTTAGATAAAATGAGTTCAGTGGAACAGACAGAGTTCCTTCTACCCCCTCACCTGCCTTCTGTCTCATCATCATCAACATCAGAGGAGCACCTTTGTAACAACTGGTGAACCTATATCAAGATCACCTACATTCCATAATTTACTGTAGGGTTCATTCTTGATGTTATATTGTCCATGGCTTAAGCAAATGTATAATATAAAATGGTGTACATTTATCACCAAGGGTGCTGAAAGAGTAGTTTCACTGCCTTACAAATTCTTGGCATTCCACCTGTTTATACTATTTGTCTATATCTATTAACAAACTTTTACACATCATAGGTAGCTTGCTCTGTGACTTTGTGCATATTAAATAAGGCTTCAATAAAAATATTGATGCGTCTGACTTTCAAGCCAGCATATATTTCATATCCTAAATTTCCTCCATTCTTTTGGTTCCATTTATGCATCTACTTCTAACAGTGTTTCTACTTAACAAAAGTTTACTGAATAAACTATATATCTTTGTGACAGTTAAGCTGGAATGTAAACTTGTTTCACCCAGAGCCACTGAGACAATTAGGATTAGTAAAGTGTCTGTGTGTTTTTTTACCATGGACACAAGATTCTGGGGGCCATATGCAGTCCTTGACCTCTTCCTCTCTGTCATTTCCCTACTACTTTGCTCCCCGACCACCATGAACTGAGCAGGTCTGGCTCAGTTTACTTTACTTCTTGATGTGCCTGCATCCGTATCAGGTAATCATGGGTCAGACACCTAAACTGGAAACCAGCCTTACTCTCTCTTTTAAATTACAGGTATGAGGTATTTGCCTCAGCAATTTAAAAGCTGATGGGTACAGTAAGTTCTGTTAATAATAAAACAAGATGAATCTAGCCTGATCTTTCCTTCTGACCACTATATGGTCTCTACTAGGTCTCTCCTACATCTTATATATGTAGGGTTTCTACTAGCATTTATTTAAATAACACAATAATAGTAACATGAAAAGAGCAAAGGACACACAAGAGAAGATATCTATGTCAACGTGTGCCCTTGTGGTTCTGCGAATACAAGTGTCATAAGGAAAGGCCAATATAATATCATACTATTCTTAGTGCTCGTTTTTACTTTATATGGTTGTTTTACATTACACATAATTTCAAATAACAAGTAAAATCCACACATGATTACAAATACCAAATATTTTAGTATTCAACAGTATTATTTCTTCTAGCAACAATGTAAAACAAATTAAGGGATTTTTTTTTAATTTTAAAGATAAAGGAAAGAAAATTTATTCACAGACACACAGACATTTACAAAATAACATAAAAACATTACAAGCAATTGATTATTTGTGGCCAATGACATATTTCATGAAATTTATATAAAATATCCAATAAATTCATCTTACTTGTAAATATGTGTTTTGACCTTCAGTTTTGGGAATAATAAATTTCTTCACTAAAATGAAAGGAAAATTCTTCAAATACTAATCACAAAAGCACATATTCTTTGCAATTTGGTTCGCATCTGGGTACGTGTAACTCATTTTTTCATAAATGATTCATGATACATCCATGAGAACTCACACAAAGATATTCAGTAAAATCATACTCTGGCTGTGCTTTCAAAGTGCATTTGAGCTTTAAATTAACTTTTGACTAACATTTCTGCTCACAGAGATACTTTTGTCCAAAACGAAGACTAGCACAGTGTATAATTTAAACTGTCATATGATGGATTTGATGCATAGGGAATAAAAGTACCAGTGCACATTACAGGTGTTGAATTTCCTTATTTAATATGTTACATTTTTAAAAAGATGGCCATAAAGTGTCAGATACATCTCCTCTGTTCCAATATTCTGTGTCCTCCTTTCATAAATTTGTTCGTTTAGATTACAGAGACCTGACCTCTGCATGAGAAGCTGATTGCTTTTACAAATACCTTAGAGAAAAGGAGAATTGGGTGTCAAACGATTTCCCCCAATTCAGAGATCTGGGTTTGAGCCCTGTATTTACTGCCAAGGAGCTCAGCTCTCCGTCCTGCGTGTGGTATGTTCAAAACGTGTGCCATTGCTAGGTCCCTGAATCCTATGATCTCTACTGGGTGTGGAGGGACTAACAATTACCTCTTCTGGTAGAGTAAACAAGACATGGGATCGATGCAAAATGCTTTCTCAGAGGCAAATCACACAAATGTGAAAGGTAATTGCAAGTTTTAAAAAGTGAACATTAAACATACATTTTATTATCACACTCAGAAAAAATATTTTAATGCTGTGTTCAAAAATTTTTTCAAAAACAAAAACTTTTCTGTCTCCATTTCATACGTTCTGGTGATTCTCACAGTCTGTATTTCTTATACTCAAGAAATGTCACTTTTCCTGTGGTTAACACGCCACACCCATCTTGGAAATACTGACATATAACCCTAAGACTTAGATTTTCAAGGAAATCTACTTAATGCCTACTCTCTACTTTCTCTAATATGTATTCTGAATTATAGAGAAAAAGAAGGCTTTAAAATATAACAAAAGTAAAATCATAGGTTCAGAAAAAAGGAGTGGAACCTAGACAATTTGCTCCTTTGTGTACTCATAGCTGCTTTTCTTCCTTAGAGTTCTTCAAAGTATCTCATTAGCCCTCACAATTCGAATTTAATTCTGCTCGCTCATAATTCTCATCTCTCCTAGATTTTATTTCTCCTAAATATTTATTTATTTATTTGTGGTTAAGGGGCAGCTGGACAGTGCCCTTCACTGCCAGTTTTGCTTATCTGCCATGCTGAAATTTATTAGGAGCTATATTAATTATTGGCGAGGCTTTTTAATAAAAATAGCTTTATTGAAAAGCAATTTATGAGCCACAAAAGCTTGACTGATTGTTTGTACAATTTAGTGAGTTTTGACTAAATATATGCAGTCCTGTGAACTATTACCATAGCCCAATTTTAAGATATTTCTATACCTCTCCTCAAAATTGGTATTTTTATATCTCCCTCATTAATCTCTTCTGCATCCGCCTCAATTTCTCACCAGGGTATTCACTAACTTATTTTCTGCTGCTACAGTTTTGTCTCTTGTAAAAAAATACTTTGCTTACTTTTATTTGGCATACTGATTTCAAAATTCATATTTGGCATAGCCTTTAGTACTAGTTTGTGCCTTTTATGCTAAGCACATTCCATTGGACAGATATGTTTGCTTGTCCTTCTACCCCTTTTTGTTATTTTTCTAATCATACTCCACCTCTAGTTCTTGTCTATTTATGCACACTATTACTAACAACATCCGCACACAACTCTACATGGGAAGATTTATTTTAGTTTCTGCTAAGAATGTCTGCAAATGTCATCGCTGAATCTTATGCCCATGTTTAAGATTCTATATAAATGTAAAACTGTTTTTGCTTAGTGCTAGTGCCATTTTGCATTTCCACGATTAGCTTGCTAGTGTGTCATAACAAAGAACTAGAGACTGGTTGAATTAACCAACACAAAGCTATGTTTTCACAGTTTTGGTGTCTGAAAGACCAAAGTCAAGATGTCAGCTAGCTGATTTCTTCTGAGGTAGCCTGTCTTCTTGACCTTTGGATGGTTGTTGTCTCCCTGTGGCTTTATCCAGTTGTTCCTCTCTGTGCTTTTGTACCCTAATCATCTTTATGGTTTCAGCCACAGTCTGACTATTTTCACATGTATTTTGCTCCTCATTTGGGAAATTAGTATGTGAAAGTCATCAAAGATAATATAACCTTCTATCTTACAGACCAGGTTTGACCAAGCCTTGAGTAGCTACTGAGACTATATGTTTGTTTGTGTATTTCTTGCTCACTATTATCTTAAATGACCAGCTGTCTATTGAGGAGACATGACAAGAACATAACATATAAGACATCCATCGGCACAACTGCTAAAACCATATGAATGATCTCTTACAGCATGGATAAGAAGAGCAAATGGGAGAATAGATATGTGAAGGATGAGAGGGGAGTGTAGGAATAAACTTGATCCCAGAAGAAATTGAGTATTTAAAAAGTCACTGATACTGCTGAGAAGCAGACTTGAAATCTTGTCTCTTTCTCTCACTGACAAGCTGTGTAGTCATACTCAAGTTTTACTCTATAAATCTGACAAGCTGATAATATGGAGGTGAGTTTTAATTTTACCATGTAAGTGAACTTACTGTGGCAGTGTTTGACATTATAAGAGATTTAATAGTTGTTAATGGAATCGGAAATGCTTGAGTGCCCCAGTCACTTGCTTTGAAGGAAATAAATCTTTCCTTTCAAGGGTCCATTTACACCCATAGCAAGGCCATCACCGTCCCCTCAATTTTTCACTAGAAGCATTCACTATTGTCTCCTCTCACTAACTTTGCCCTGGGTTGATCAACCATTATTATGCATATGAAAGTTTTCACTTCCTCCTGCCTATGCCCTGTGTTCTAATGCTTTTCAAACTATTTTTCACCAAATTGCAGGTATGATTTCTTCCTTTCTCTCTTTCTTTTTTCCTTCTCCTTCCTTCCTTTTCTTATTCCTTCCCTTTTTCCCTCTTTCTCTCCCTCCCATTTCCCTTCCCTTCTTCCTTTCTCTTTCATTTCCTTTGTTCTTTTTCTTCTGTAGCTCCTTCCCTAATACGTAAAATACCTACTTTATCAGGCCACTCACTTACTTCTTGTACCTCTAATAGAGAGCCTGGGAAGGGCTGGACTTGGATGATGTTTGTTTTCACTTCACGTCACTCTTCCCTACATGGGCTCCCCTTTAGCTCTTTTAGAGTCTGAGCAATGGGTGATCCTTTGACTTCTCCTAAAATGCCTGTAATATAAATATCATGCCTTTTGTTTAAAGCTGACTGACTGATAAACTTGACAATCTATGTCAGACTGCTTTACCTTGATTGGCTTGGGAACTATTCAGGTCATAGTGCTAGCATACATCTAGGTACATGTGGGTGAGTCATGAAAGTGTAACCTTGGGTACTATATCTGGTGTCTTACAACTTCCTTTTAGCCTCTGTTTCTTTGCTCTGATTCTCATCCACTATGAATTATACATCTCTGCACTACTACTCCCTTCTGCCCTGATGATTCTGTCTTGGAGCCAGCCAGACATGGACTGACTTCACCGAAACTGTGAGTCTAATTAAATCCCTCCTCTCCTAAATTGTGGGTATTGTGCCTCAGTAGTGGTCAAGCTAACAAATATACATGTCTTCCTTTCGTCATTTCTCTTTCATTCTTTTCATTCAATCCTACTCATTTCATGAGGATCATGTAACCTTTTAACCCCTCTTATTCATATTTGCCATGTCGTGTGTTACTTCTTTGTGTTTTATTAGACTGTCAACTCTTTCAGGGGAGAGATCTTTCTTCATTCATCAGTACATACTCAGAATCCAGCATATTGCCTGTTAAGTATATTGGAATTATCAGCAGTGCTAACTCTTCATGCTCGATGTGGAATCAGCACCAAATAATTATATATATGATTTACACATTAAGTGGTTGAAATCTGTATAGAAAACTAGGTCAAATTTGCACTAATTCTTTTTATTTATTGTACTAGGAATTGAACTCAGGACCTTGTGCTTGCAGGCAAGTGCTTATACCTCTGAGTTATATCCCTGGCCCTAGGTCAAATTCACTGAAACCAATTTTTCTTAATTTTGAAGAAGCTAATGCATCAGATAAACTGAAAGTAGTAATAAAAAACCATTATTCACTATTTATAAAGACACAGGAAATGAATATATATATTGACTGACCTGCTCACAGCATTGCCTTACTGTTCCTCTCTTGAATGTGACTGTAGGCATTGTAACAAGATGTAATGAATGGAAGGGCAGAGTTCCCACTGGCATTGCCCCATGCATGGCAACCGGTTTTCCTCACCGAAGTGTTCTTGTCTTTCTAGACTCACAACTATACAGAGGGATGAATTTCTTACATGAACTTAGTAAATGATTCCCTTAAAATTAGATCACACACAGGACATTTACCAGAGAGAAGTCTCCATGCTGGCCCTGATAGACTATTTACTGCAAATTTCTATCCACTAGTGCCTTTGTCTTTTGGGCCTTTGTAAGTATTTTTTCCTACAAATTTCAACCTTCAGCTCCACAGAATATTAGTGACATTAACTCAACTCTTTTTCTTCCTCATTTCATGTAAATTCTAGTATATAGAATCATGAACTCATATCTTCTCCATGCATAGTTTAGCTGTAGCAGAAAATATATGGAATGTGAAATCTTGGAGATTCACGTTTTATTATTTCAGAATATTTGTGAAAGTAGACAGAAAGATAAACACAGCTTTGGTAGAGCAGTCACAACAGAAACAATTGCAGCTTACATTTATCTATTTTATAGGTATATTTTGGTTTTATTCAAAGATACATATATTTATTGCAAGACCTGGGTTTGCATTTATTTTCAAAGATTGCATAAATCTCCCTATTCCATCCTGCTGCTAGTCACTGGGTGACTCAAATGTGCTCCTATTTAACAATTTAAATGAAAAAATAATTAAAGTTGATTTCTCAGTGCTGGTCCACAAATTAATAAATCTCTTTACATGCACCAGGTTGTCTCCTTCTGGGAAATGTTCAGGTTTATGTGAAGGCCTTAACTTAAGTTCACAATAAGAGAAAATAATTTTAACAAGTAAGAAATAGTTTCTTCAGTGAGATTTCATTTCAAGATTCTGTATGATAAGGTAAGTTTGGGATAACTTTCAGTGGAATACGCTTGACTGAGAGATATAAATCTCTGTCCTAGCCCTTTCTCCTGCTCCCGAGGTCCTAGTGGAAGGTACTTAGAAAGGTAATAGCAAATCAAAACATCTCTTGCGGTTAGTGAAATCAAATTCTTTTTTTGTTGGCCCAAAAATCCTCATCACAGAATTCTGGTAAACTGAACTGAGGCATCTGCTTTGTTGTATAATTCTAAAGCCCTAAAGAACAGCTGTTTTTCCTCAGCCCAGATTTGAAATTTGAAATATTAGTAGCCTCTGGCTTGCACCAGGAGCTGAAGAGCAAATTGTTGAGAATACCACAATAGGGATTAGAAAGAAGCCTGTCTGACAGGCTGGGCCATATGCTCAGGACTCCTAAAACCTTGCTGATGGAAAGAGCAAAATCTAATAATCAATGTGGTCAAGGCAAGACTGGAAAGAGCCCAGTTTCTCTTGGGATAGTAAGGATGAAGTGGGGAAAGAACACATGCTTTATTGTAATACTTCTCTGCTTCTTTCTTTGAACGTTCAAAATGTAAAATATACTGAAGATTTAAGCACCACTTTGTTTCATTTTGTTTGGCTTTCCTTTATGTAGAAAAATTGGATGTTGTTAAACAGTATGCTTATTCTAGATTTCAGTAAATATTTTACAGTCCATTATAGATAAAGGCAGGTTATGCAACGTACTGCCAACAGGAAGTACAATATATTTACCTCAAATAATTGCTTTTGGAACAAACCATAAACTGATTATTAACCAGGGAGATGAAAATTTTATCTCAGCATTTCAGGAAGACTTCACAAGTACGTCCTCAGCACATAACTAAGGTACCCAAGTTTGTGTTCAGAGATCCTTCCCATTGGCTTGATGTCTTAGGTTTGGAAACAAATGCTGACAGTAGTTATTCTGGGAAAATGATTAATTAAAATTCTTTCCTGGCAGTTCCATTAGTATCAACACAACATGGCAGAGATATTGACACAGTGAGAAAATATTGCTTTCAACAATAGGGTCTTGTTGACAAAACAGTGAAATGTCTAGCCCATTAGCAACTATTCAGGAATCCATCTTCTCCATCAATCTCATTTAGTTTATATATAACACACACACGTTCAAAATGTACAGCAGTTGGGCTGAGGAAGTAAAGTAGAATTATCATTAAATATGAATGCAAGGTGGGTTAGAGGCACATTAGACCAAGGGCTCTCTTTCTCTGCCCCTTTTATTCTTCATGTGTACACACACTCATAAAGACACACACATACAAACGCACACACACAACTTGATGGGGAGTAGTAGATATACAGCAGGATTCTTTGATATTGGCTGATAACATTATTTAATGTATCCACAAAAAGAATTATTACATGTACTGATTTCTACTATGTGCAAACAACTCTATTTCTGTTATCTCATGATTTCACAAAAAAATTTTGAGTCTTGTCCCTACTTTGTAGCCAAGAAAACTATAGCTAAAAGTACTTACATAACCTGCTAGAAATCACACGCTTGTAGAGAAGTAGAGTTAAAGTTCAACTTCATCTGTTTTCTCTCTGCCATTTTTTGACCCCAGAGAAAATCTTAGCTTTCTCTTTCTGCTCCCTTCATGGCTGAGCAATTATGATACAGCTAAACTGTACTATATCCTTCCTCAGCCATTCAACTGTCCAGATGTCCCTCAGATTGTTTATATATTTCTCTGTTGTAAAGATAAGTGGCCTGTGGACGGGCACTGTCTAATCACTCAATCCCTTTGAGGAGCACTTGATAATGTAGTATTAATATGAGGAAGGAGTGGACATCAGTGTCTCACATCAAAATAAAATTAGAAGGCTATCAACGGATCTAATATTTTCCATGCCTAACGTAATTTACACATTTATGACGTATTCCATATTTCACACCCTGATCCCTAAAACTGTCTTGAACACAAAGTTTATAATTTGTAGATATACCCTTAAAAAACTTATTAATGAATTGATATTTTTCTTCCCTTTCTTTATGTTTCTTTACTTCATTCTTTTCCTTCCAAAAACTTTGATAGACGTATGTGTAGGAGCCAGTTGATCAAACTCGTCAAAAACTTTCTTAAGAAATGGACAGTAATATTATTTTGCACTTTAGAGATTTCTGCAGGATACAGTTAAAACACTGGCAACTTCCACTACTTTGAAACTTCAGGAAAGAATATCTGGCAGATGGAATTAGGGAGCTGAGTTTTGAAATATAGGAAATAATCAAGTAGTTGTTAATAGAATAAGTGTTTTATATTCTGAGAAGTAACCGGCGTATTTGAAGAATTTCTTTAAAGATCATTTCAAAATCAATGTTACTTAAAAGCTCCAGATTCAGGGAGCGAGACATACTTTATACAATTCTTAGCTGATTTGCTTCAGCTTTGTTTGCTTATATTTTTTCAGACTGTATATTTGAATTAGATGGTCACACATTGTCCATGAAATGATAAATTTTGAACCAGCCAATGTTCAAGCACAAGATGTTAGTATTAATTACCTTCCCCTGAGTCTGAGAAGTTTGTAAATAAGCTCTGTGTTAGGGAAAAGCTCAGCAGAATGCAAGGGTCTTGAGGCCTTCCTGGAATTACCAACCATGTATGAACTACACTGATGTTGGTGCCACTGGCTGTTGGTGGAATTTCAGCTGGGCAGTAAACCTCAGTGAGACTCAATGTTACCACCTGTAAAAGAATTATAATTTATTTTATAATTATGGTCATATCTATAATTATATACTAAACAAAAATAATATACATATTCTGTGGACAGTTTATATGAATATTTGGTACAAACCACAACAATATATTCAGAATATATAATATTCAAATATTCGAATATATAATATTCAAATATGAATAATATTTATGATTACTATGACAATAATGATCATTTTTTACTATTTCTGTTCTCAGTGCTCTGTAAATATAAGAATTAACTTGCAGCTTTTGTAAAAGTCAGATGTGCTTATCATTTCTTAGAATGTACTTGAATACAATGCTTGAAGTAGGAATTTGGACATTTCCTTTTTAAAGGAATAGAAAATTTTTACATTGAATTAAGACCTTCCTAGAGTTTCAAGAATGACAACTGCCTGAAACTACAGTATAGTGTGGTTTGACAGAGTCTGAGATGAATAGCTGTATGCATTTTCTGTGTTTGCTACAAATAATGAAAAAATAAAAGTCACTCGATGTTTTCCAGTACTTTCCCAAATTATCTATTCCTTTTTTATTTTAAACTTGATTAACACAAAAATTTAGATATTTATACTATACAAAATTCAGATATTTATGTTTTTAAATGTTTGAGCAATTCCTATGTGCCAGAAATATAGACAGTGCTTGGCACAGATAAATCATTCTTTTTATGGAGCAACCTCATACATTGTTTTTTAGCCTCTATGCTACAGATGAGGAAAATTATAATTAAAGAGGTTGACTTATTCTGTAAGGTCACACAGTTATTGAGAAGCGGAAGTCACTAGGCTACTCAGCATTCCACTATGCTACAGTCTAATGTTATACATTGCTGTGATTACAGCCAAGCCTAAAGTTACTAAAGCAGTTTATAAGACAGCTTGTGCTACTGTGTAAATTCGTAGTTCTGAATTACCGGGGCAAACATATTCAACGATCATCGACTTGACTTGTCTCTAAACCTAGTCTAACTAGACTATTAATTAGCCAATCAGAGCTCCACCTAGTTTACATTTTTGAGCCTAGAACTGAGCCGTCCCGTCCTAAAAGCATCCTTACAGTTCTTGTAATAACTTCCACATTAAATCCATTATTTCAGCACTCTTGTGTATTTCCGTGTGCTGTTCCACTTTGCTGAGCAGCTTCTGTGTGGATTGTAGGCGCTGTGTTATTGTGACTGAAACCTAATTGACTTCCACAGTAAATAGAAAAGGAAGGCGGCAAATGTGACTAGCTGTCCATTCGCTATGACACGAAATGGCGAGCGCTGGTGTGTAATGAGGAAACACTCTTCGGAGCTTCCACTCCTGCTTTACGGGGGAAGGAGGTGAATTCTCAAGTGGTTGCTGACAAGTCTGCTGAGAATGTGTGCTGAGGGAGAAGCGGAAATGAAAAGCCGTACAAAGTCCACAAACATCGAGCCCGATGAATTATTCATTTAATGGTTTCAAATTTGAACTTCGAAAAATGTAAATAAAACACACAGAAGAACTTTTTTCTTTCTGGAAATGATTTTATAGTCATGAACTAAATGCAAGGAGCGCTTCAAGTGTCTAGCTGCATTGTATATTTTATGTAAATGAGGGATATTGAACAAATTCCCCATTTGGTACAAAAGATAATATACCTCTCCTGATGATCAATGCCTCTAAGAAAATGAATTATCTTTATTTTCTCCATTATCTTTTATTGCCATTTTATATACTCTATAAAATATCGACCGGCAACGTATGCAAATGAAATGTGATGTAATTTTTGTGATTCACGAGCCTTTTCGTATACCCTTCAGGCATAACTGCTACCCTCTTTACATCCCTGAATATGCCTCCTCGCTTGATCCTGCCCTCATAGAAAGTAGTTGAGTGATAGTATATTAAAACCCATGTGCTCTGTGTAACCCAAAAGTCTGGGTTCAAATCATAATTCTACATTAAATGTGTCGATTTGGCATACACAAACATACACATAACATGCAGGTACTGATTCACTAAAATGAATATAATCATTACATGTGGCAAACATGAGGTAATCAAACTTTTTAAAAAAATGTGTGGCTTTGGGTATGTTAATGATACTGACTACCTCATAGTACTGCACATGTCAAGACAGCTGAAATGCATACTGATCACTGATGTGGACATATCACCGTATCCGTTAATAAGGCAGTTTCAGATGCTCTTTCAGTGACTGACTCCACAGCACCCTCCTTAAATTTCCAGTGGCAGCATTTCCTCAAATCCCCATTTGTGTGCACTATTTAAGATAAGAAAGAGAAAGTTACTGTTCTGAAATGGATGCTATTGATACAGAAGACAGAATTTCGAAACCATCCATGCTCGGAGACTATGTTGAATGTCAAATTCTCAATGAAGCTGTCCCAGTCTAGCATGGAAGTACAATACAGAGAAGTGAATTAGGAATTTTTCATGGGCAGAAACACAATGAAAATGATACAAAAATATCACTTTCGTTTCCTGATACCAGATCGTAGTATAAAAGCCATGTAGTATTTCCTTTGGGAGTCATTCCAAAGCACAGCTGTCAGGAAAATGGAAACACTACTAAGAGAGAAGAAAAATGAATAACATACATTCTTGGACATTTCTGTGTGCAACTCATACTTGTTCTCAACTTCTGAAGATCTGGTGCCATTTCTCACAAAGCTCAGTTCTCAGTACCAAAAGCACAGGCATTTACCTATAAGTGTTCATTCTGCATTGGCTAGGAGATTCCAAGGTTTTAACACCAGTGTGATTCTGGGTGGCACCAGCATGTCATTAGAGATCACTTGAACACCCCCTATTGTGATGTCAAAGCCCCTGAGCAAGTAGAAAGAATTCCTTGGCATTGCTCTAAAAAAAAGCCAGATCCAGATAAAGTTGGTGGTGGCATACATTGATTTGTCTCAAGAGTGACTGAAAAGTATGCACTACACTGTACATTGCAGCTTTCAGATTGATGTGATCATTCATTAAGTTCAGTGTCCCACTGAGTACCCTTCTGTGTGGCCTGTATCTTCAAACTTATTATAGGAGGCTTCATAGGAAAAGTTACTAGCTCTGCTGCAATAGCTAGTAATTAAAATTGATCATCTTTCTTCTTCAGTGCACATTTATTATAATTAGATAAATTTAATAAAATTAGGTCAGCTCTTAGGTCAAATGGAGTAAAGGTGAAGATAGTTAACTCTGATTCTACAGACTGATCTCTAAGTGTATGTTTTCGAGCTGATACCAATGTTTGTAGAAGAACTATGGCGTGAGCACATAGCGCACGTGCTGGGGGACAGCACACAAACCCTGCAGAGACGTGGAACTGAGTTGGTTCTCTGGGTGAACCTTCAGTGGAGCATTTCACTGTCCTTCACGGTTGTTTACATTTGTCTGATGAGATGTACTAGACTAGTGGGTTATAGTTACAGGTGTATTGCTTTGCTTTTGTTTCCACAACATCGGTCTGAGAAAATGTAGCACAGGTCATCCTGTGAATAGATCAGAAATTCTGAAAATATTTGGAAGATGGAAGTCCCACGGGTGTTGCAAACAGGAAAGGGAAAAGTATAAGAAGAGGCAAAGTTCTCTTCAGGATAGATTTCTAGAAATTAACCTGCATTAAATGGCCCTCAGTCCATTTGGAATAGGATATCATTTTGATGGTTACATGCTGGGCTCTGTGGTTTGTACGTTAGGCATTCAGAACTAGGTCACACTTGCTGGATGGGTGTTTATGCTGTTGGGCAAATTTTAGCATTTATCCTGACCAGAATGGAAATTGGTGGATCATGAGAAAAACATTGATATTGTGAAGAAAAATGCTATCAATATTCATAGATTCAGATACTCATTTATTATGAGTCCCTTGTCTTTCATTGATACTGTCTAGTAGACTTTAATGTGACACCTGAACATTTCCATACTTCATGCTGCTCATTCTTAGTTCAGAGACTGATGTTCTCCTTTGCCAGATTCCCTTAGTCCAGTGCTTCATTGTGGCACCCTCTGTCTGTAGTACTGAGTGAATCATTCATTCAGGACTTGTATATCTGTAGCTAAGTCTACTTACCCCTTACACAAAGTGGGCAACTAGGCAGACTCTATGAAATTCTGTTCACTGGACTTTTATTTCTGCCCTTCATAAACACCCCTGGGTGGTCTTTGGTAACACCAGCCCACCTGAGGCTTGGACCAGATTATTATCCTGTCTCATCTGTGAGCCAAGTCAAAGGTTATCTCTCTTCTCTCATGTGCATAAAAACAAACCAAGAGATGTTTGTAGAGGTAGTATGTACCTCGAGAGAGAGGTACTGATGAGGCACTGGTAGGTGATGTGGAGGATTAGACCAACTTGACTTCGGCCTGGATACAAAATTTCCATTTCCTGCTCAAATGGATTGCTGCTACTCTGCATGACCTGTGACAAGACTGAAGGGCAGCTGTGTTGATACGGATGCTTCATGTCCTCCAACAACATCCTCTCTCAGACACTACAGCAGTCCAGCAGCAGAGAAAAAGCTCTTTTAAGATTCTGAGGAGTTCTCAGCTGTAAAAGGAAAAGATTTTCTCCAAGTTCTAGAAACTTCAGCTAACACCTTTCCTGCGGCTTTCCAGAGACTGTGTGTAAAATCTTACCAGACAGAACAACTCTAGATTCACTTACTGTGGCAGCGCATGTGTGGACACAGCTCACAGTGGCACGTGGACCTGTAGACACATCTTTATTGCTCTGGGCTCTCCTCAAACTCAGTGAGATTCTGGGTCATGCTGCCCTAAGTGATGTTGGAATTTCTGCTGAATCCCCGGACCTGAGTGTCAGAAAAGCCCTGAGTTGGGCTGGGGATATAGCTCAGTGGAATAAGCGCTTGCCTAGCAAGCGCAGGGTCCTGAGTTCGATACCCAGTACTGCAAAAAAAAAAAAAAGAAAAAAGAAAAGCCCTGAGCGAGAAGAAAGATGAAGATCCCAAGGAGGATTTTCTCCAGCAGAGGGGCTTTCTCAGCAGAGCTGAATCAGGACAGGACCACAGAGACAGGAAGCAGAATACAAGATATTTCCATCATGATGTGATATTGATTTCATACCTTGACTCTATATAAGCAACTTGTTTTGTTTTAAATTAATACTTTTCCAATCTTTTAATGCCATAAATTCCTCTCATTTGTGCAGCTTTCTTAAGACAAAAATACAAAAAAATTGTCAAATTATAATTACTTTTTACGTAAATCATGTGTGCACACACACCAAAATGCATACATGCCTACACATATACCAATTTCAGCAAAACAACAACAAAAAAGATACATGTAGGAGGCATGGATCTAATCGATAATTGGAAATTTAAAAGTCCAATTGTGTTGATGAGATGTCTTTCGGTATGTTAAAAATACTTCTGACTTTTAATTTTCTTTCATGTCAAATGTGGATGATAAAACTTATACACACACATATATATACATATTGTATATATATATACAATATGCATATATACATATATATACATATTGTATTGCAAAGAATAGCTTAGGGCACATACACACACACACACACACACACACACACACACACACATTCCAAACTGAATGAAAAGGCTTTAGGAAATCTGTGAGTTTATCAAAATTTGTGTAAAATTTTATGCTTCGTGGTGTATAAATACATATATGACTTTTTCCTAAGTCTCAATTGTAAATGAGAATATGCAACTTACTATAGTAAGATTTCTATTTCATCCTTTTTTTCTTTTCTTCACTTGTTTTCCCACTTTCTACAACTTCTTTTTCTTTAAAGTAAAAGAAAGAAAACGTATTAACAAACAGATGGCCATTTACAAAGTAGCACAAGAATAGTAAAAGCAATACAGAATTACAGACAAGGTGATAGGGAATTAACAATGGTTCATGTGTTACATACTGATAACTTCAAAGTGGTTACTTCTACAGCTTCTTAACTAACATTTCTATGGAAAGGCAGAAATTTTAAATCCTTGACCTGCTTTCTCTTCGAGAGACTTTTCTGCATATTCCATGTTGATTCTCACATTATTTATTCATTTATTTGTTCATATATTTCCTTCAGTTATCTTGCAAAAAGAAAGGAAGGATCTTCAAAAGAAAATGATAAATTTCTAGTGAGAGAGAAAAAAATTGCAATGGTGTTTTATTTTTATGAGATGAAGGCAGTTTGCAACAGAACAAAGGATAAGTGTTTAAGAGGAATCATTCCCTTGCCTCTGGGTATGAACTATCTCAGGAATGCAAAAGTGATTCAAAACTTTTAAAATTTCAGGACAGCTACAGTTCACAAAATTATCTTTTACTGTTCCATCTGAACCAATAATCAAACTTACAGGAAATTGGTTTCATAGGTTAGTCTTCATAGCAACATTGTATATTGCAGGTGAAAAATGTATTTTGCAGCACAATCAAAATGATAATTTTTTTCAATATACTTCTTGAGGCTGCCTTTGCCACAGAAGACAATAGTTTATACAAACTGCATTTGCCAAACCTGTATTGGTATAGAATGAGAAGAGAATTTATTCTTGCAGGCATTTCTAACCTTTGCTATCCTTGTATTCCTGTATAGCCAAGGGTCTGTTGCAATTCAATGAAGCATCTCAAATCTTTGAAATGGAGCTATAGCTGTGCAATTTAGGTATTTCTTGTAGGTACTATTAATAACAGTAAAGAAGGTCTAGTAGTTGAGCAGGATCTTTTTGTGAAATAATATACAACTCAAAGTCAGAAGTTTCAACATGCTATGATCTTAGATGAGAGACTTTAATAAGAGGCTAAGTTTCCTCATGTATTAATGCAATTCATGACACCTTCCGCAAATTTTTATTTTTCAGTTTAAATAAGGCAATATTTTTAAATCAATCAGGGCAGACAATAAGAAGAAAAAATCTGTAACTGACTATTTTTGTTATTATTCATATCATTATTCAGCAATATTGCTTATGTCAGTGAAATGGTAAAATAATCCACTTCTAGTGGTTTTCTTAAAAACAAATAAAATTTTAAGGACAGCATTTTCATCGCAGTGAAAATTGGTCAGTGGAGAGATTATCAAAAACATTGCTTATAAGTAGTACAAAGTAGTGATAGAACAAGCTATTATGATAAAGATCTGATGGGGTTAAGAATGTAGTCTCCGCAATAGAGATGAGGAAGATGAATAATGACTTAAAGTGGCATTGTGTGCAAGGGAGAGGACATTTAAATTCCGAGACTCAGGATGATGTAATGGGGAGCTCTGTGAATGAGACGGGATTCACCAGTCCAGGAGAAAGCCAAGGAAAAAGCCAGACCTTCCTTCTCATATGTCATGCAGGTTGAGAGTACATTTTACCTTGGGAGAACATATGTGCTACAGATAACCAGGTGAAGTGACAGGAGAAGCGAAGCACTGCCATTTCTCTCTATCAGCGAACCCTCCGGGGGCCTACTGCAAGGGAGAGAATAAAAGAACTTTTGTTTGCTTTTATGTTCAATTTCCTGCTTGGTAGGTGTCAAGAACAATAATTCTACAGCTCAGAAGGTTCGGCTGTTCACTCAGTCATTCATCATCGTTTATTCTAGGTCCCATGCTTGCCTTGGATAAACAAAGGTGAATCAGACATGGTGCTTGCTCCTGAGCACGGTCAGGAGGGAAAGATCAAGTTGTAAAACCATAATTGCAACATGGTGAAATGATAAGAGAGATGCGCACGAAGAGCTACACAATATGAAAACCCCAAATAAAAGCAAAAACACTTGTAACTATGTTGGCGCTGGGGATTAATTCAGGAAATGCACCGAAGAGAAGGTGTTCTCTGTATAGGCAGCTGAATGATGCGTAGCTTTTTGAGGAGGTGAGGGTGCATGCCTTGCGAAGTAGTACGGAAACAGGAGAAAGGGCTGGAGTTTTCCTTGTGAGGCAAGTAGTTTGGTAGCTAAATGGTAGCCATGTAAGTATATTCAAGAAATAAGACTAGGGAAAAACTTCAGAGCATTTTGATATAGGACAGCTAACATAATGAGGTGGCAATTTTAAAGACAAGTAAACAGCAGTGAATGGGACTGATCAGTGGGCTGTTCCCTAAAAGGTAACTTTGAGGTTCATGGTGGGGCCCAAGAGTAAATGTCTAGTAAGAAGGAATCAGTTCATGGCACGGGTAGGCAATTGGTCTCTTACTAGGTTTCCTTGGACCTAGACGATTTCTGAGAACAGTTTATCCTTGCATATTCTGACTTTATATTTTTCTGAGAAAGGATGTGCATTAAAAGATGTTATTACCTAATAATTGCTGACTGTATTTATTCATCTGTTCTCTAAATTTAAGAGATCAATGTAATGTCTTGTTTTAAATACACGACTTCAACTCACATGCCATTTGATCTTTTCAGTATGCTTAAATTAGCCCCTTCCAGGAGATTCATTAAACTATTTTTATTTTTATAAGCTAAATTTTTATTGTCTTCTAAACTGTTCCTAATTGGCTATTAAAAATGTACTTCTTGACTTTAATTAATAAACTACAACTATTCAATTAACAGAATATATTTAAAAACAAAATCTTGGCCAGTTTTCAAAGCAAAAGTCTGCTGTAAACAGTTTCAGCCCTCCGCCAGGAATTAGCAACTGATGTGCTGACATAGTACATGCATATTTACTTTTGTTATCCCCAAAATGCAGTGTTACCATGGAAACTCGTGTAGTGCGCCTGTTACCGAGAAACAGAAGTTCTTGGTGGCTATGAAGAAAAAAAAAAAGAAGCAAAGAGAAAAGGGGAATTACTATAAATATCAAGCCATGTTTATGCACTACCATTAATCACTACAAATATTTGAGGAAAATGCAGAGAACAGAAAACCACCACCAATAAAGTATTCAATTCAACATACTGCTTGTTCTTAATTGTCCCTTTTCAGAAAGACATATTGAGAAGAATCTTACTGGTTGTATAACAAATTGTTTGAATAGCTTCATTAATGTTCAATGTACTTTGCAACTCGAGGGGGGAAGAGACCTGGAATATTTTGCTTAGTACTATATGGATAGTGCTTGGAACCATAACCATTAAATTATTATTGACATAACGTAAATGAATGTATGAATGGAAGTAACTTTAGATTAATATCCACCAAGAATGTAAGTGAAAGACCCTGTTAAAGTAAAACATGCAATGTTACTAATTTAAATGTATGTTGATAATATGGAAAGTCAATAAAATGGAAATTCTTGGGCCCTGCCTTATATTTTCTTGATAAAGGGAACTCTAAGTTTGAGGTCCAAACTCTCTAGCATGTGCTTAATGTGTTTAAGGCAAGCCTGATAATGTCTATCTTGGAATTCTTTAGGATCCACTCAGCCTAAGCACTAGACTATAAGTTAAACATTCTAAATCTGCTCTATTGCTGCATGGCGTTTACTCTTTTTTTTTTTTTTTGCGGTACTGGGGATCGAACTCAGGACCCTGCGCTTGCTAGGCAAGCGCTTATTCCACTGAGCTATATCCCCAGCCCCTATGGCGTTTACTCTTACACAGAACTTCTAAATTAGGGCTGTCTTTTTAGAGAGAAATAAAGGAGAATTTCAGTCATTTCCAAGTAGACCTCCATTCTCATTTTAATGAAAATAGGTCTGATTTCATTTTTAAAATTTAGATTTTACATATTTTTCCAATTAAGGTTCCTGCTCCTGCCAAAAATTTGTAAATGATGACCTAAAATGTGAAACATTAAAATTCTAAGAATTTTCCCAATGTACATTTGCAAAAGAAACATCTGTATTTTATGTATGATGAGATTGATGTGATAAATGAAGGCTATTATTTCAAAATTTTTCAGACTAGAATAAAATCTACTGGAGTTTCATCAATAAACTTTGTTTACATATTGTGTTTACTCTAATAATTGCCACGTAACTAGTTTTTGCCTGTTTTAGATATAAACTATAGATTCACTTCTTTTTTATAAAACATTCCTCCCCCAAAATAGTACCTCACACATTATCCTGTTCCAAACTGGAAAATCAAATTTTTATTGTTGTGCATAATGAAATATTCTAGAATAGCAAGTAGGAGGATGTCATTTTTTAATGTTCTCACTACTTATATTCTAAATAAAGAAAATATTCATGGTGTCAACTTTTCATCACTGTGAAAAAAAAATACCTGAGATAAACAACTTGTAAGGGGCAATGCATACGTTTGGCTCAACATTTCAGAGATTTTTAATCTATAGTCACGTGGTCCCATTGCTTTTGGGCTTGTGGAAAGGCAACAGATCATGGCAGGTAGTGGATGGAAAGCCAAGCTTCTTAGGTCATGGCAGCCAGGAAGATAAAGAAGAGGGCCTAGAATCTTCACAACCCCCTCAAGGGCACACTTCCAGTGACTTCACTTCCAGCCACTACTGTAAGGTTCCATTTCATCCCAATATTGCCTAGGTACCGAACCTTCCATACATGGGTATTTAGAAGACATTCAAGATCCCACCTACCCTCACTGAGTTTAAGAAAATAAATATAATTGAAACTTCAATCAATGTATGCTATATTAAGAAAAGGGGACACTAGACTACAGCACCACTAGCAAGAGCAGTTCTATGACTCCATAATCTACTACTGCTTTTGCTTGCAAGGTAACTCATAATTTTGGGCCATGCTCTGGTCCCAGTGTGCTGAAGGGCAATAGGTTTTAATCTCATCTCTTATTTGAAGACTTGGCTGTGGGCCCATTTTATTTATTGAAAATATGTGTCTTCTCTTTTCCAATTCTTACCATTGACTCTTACCATTTTGCCTTGCATGGCCCATCTTAGACATCAACATTTCCTATTAATCCCACATACTAGGAATACAGTTGATGATTTCATAAAATGAATAAATCCAAAGACAAAAATGCATGGTACTACTAAAAAGAGATCAAACAGCAAGTGGGTTTCAACTGTGAATAGCACGAAGATAGATGTCATTACATTTCACTGAAATGTTTACTTCCAATATCCAGGGCTCCCAACTCAATTGGTATGTTGTTGCTTTTAAAGAAAGACATTTATGGAATATTGCTGTTAACCAATGTAAACTATTAAAAAACCTTTAAAAAGTAAAGCAGTATAGCTAATTATTTTAAGCAAAACTAGATTTCTGAAAAAGGTAGTGAAAAAGTGAAAAAATGAGTTTTAGGATCATTTTATTTCAAGGTATACACACACACACACACACACACACACACACACACACACACATATACCTTGAAAAAATGATACTAATAAAATAATCCATACAAGGCAAGGTGTATGTATGTATGTATGTATGTGTGTGTGTGTGTGTATATATATATATACACACACACACACACACACACACACACACACACCTTGAAATAAAATTATACATATATAATAAATATTCATTATCTCCATATGCTCTATAATTGGGTTACTTTCACTACTGCTACACTGTGATGAGTGTTCACCAAAATCTATATGTTCAAGGCTTGGCCTCTAGTCTGATGGTGGCACTGTTGAGAAGGGGGCTATGATTAAGTCTTCTGTATATATGGGAGCATACACATGGAGGGGATATTGGACCCTGATGCCGCCTCTTTCTCGCTCCCCTTCTTGGCTACCAAGAGATGAGTAACTTCCTGCGCTACACACTACCAGCATGAAGTACTGCTTCACCATAGCCCAAAAGCAATGGGCTAAGCAATCACAGAGTAGTACCTCTAAAACCATAATCTGGAATAAAATATTCCTCTCTTAAATTTGGTTATCTCAAGTATTCTATAATAGTAAAGGAAAACTAAAGAACTTATTTGCTTATAGAGATATGTACTAGAACAGCATTTTTGGGAAGATGGCTTAATAGAGTTATTGTTTCCTCCCCTCATTAATCTTTCCCCTTATCTCTTAATGATCCATATCTTTCATCATGTATTCTAAATTCAGAGGGGAAGCCTTTGTAATGCTCTATTTTCTCCTCTAATAGAATTGGACAAAAGTATTGTGTCCTTCTGAAAAGAAAATGCAGATGTTGAGCCTAGAAAATTGAGGTCCACATCAGCTTCAGGGTTTAGGGAAGAGAAAGAGGAAACAGAGATGGAAGCTTTGGAGAGGAAGATCCCACCTGGTGTGAGATGGAGATCTGAGAAGGAGAAAGACCTACATTTTCCTCAGGACTTGCACTGAAGAAAGCTACTTGCCTCCCCTAGCCTCTGTTTTCTAAGTAGAAAACTACATACATTTTTTTTTCTTAATTCAGCTACACTAATAATTCAGAAGCAAAATAAGTAAAACAAAACAACATTTCAGATGATGAAACAAAGGTGCAGAGAGAAAAAAAATCATCTTTCCAAAGTTAAAGTCACAAAATTGGTTAGGCGATCAGTCAAGTCATCAGTGGATTATGTCGTCTGCAAATATTAACTATGTGAAATAGAACCTGAAAGTTTTTTAGAGAGTAGTTGTAAGTAGAGGAAATGATAGAGGCTCAGGAGGGGCTGATTTGATTCAGACTTTGAAAGACACATGGCGAGGAGTACTAAGCAAAAAAGAGCAAGAACAAAGAAATGGAAAAAGGGCTTTCAGGAATTCTTGGTGGCTTCATGAGCACTGGTTAGATACAAAGATGTTCATTTTGGAGTTTCAGCATGAATGGGAAGCGATCAGGCTCAGTTCTAGGTTATTATAAAAGTTGAATCCATGAGTGGCTTCAGAGAGGAAATGCTATATTTAATAATAACAATGATAATAAAAAAGTAAGTCTGATATGGTTTTGTAAGTCTTGATTCATTTGTTCCTTCATACATCATTTGCCCACTAATATGCTGGGGTTTATCCAGGGTTTGCTTGAGGTTCTGATAATGGGGATAATCAGAAGTAGGATGAATACATAGTGTAGGAAGGCAAACTGTGGCGCTTGCTGTTGTAGCAGTAGTACGGGTAGCACAGATGAGGCTGTGGGACCAACTACCCCCTTCCATCCACCTGAAATTAGGCGCACCCAAAGGAGGGTCAACCCTCCTTCCACTGGCCTAAGTGAAGCATAAATAAGAGGAACAAAGGCCCCAGGAATACTAAAGCTCCATGTCAGCACACATGCCTGTGAAGTCCTGTGGTATGATACATAGCAACTTTCCCCTCTCGAACTTCAAAGGTTCATACACAGGGACTGCATCTCACAGATGTCATTAGAACAGACACAGTTGTAGGAGAATCATGCATACTGGAAGTCCCTGAGATGACTCAGCACCCTGTCAATCGTTTCTGTCAATCATATTCACAGAGGTGAATGAGAAGGACCCGGGTGGGGCATACGTATTTTAAATCCCAAAGTATGACTTGTCTATTTTTTTCCTAATCTCTTCTCCTTCCTGGCACCCTTGTGTCCCCTTGTTCCTGCCATTCCTGTTACTGCTGGCAGGAACTACACACCCTGAGTGCATCTACCTTACTAACTTTAATTAATGTAGCTGTTTTTGTTTTTTTCTTTTACCATGAACTATGCATGGCACAGTACTTGTAGTTCTTTGCTTGCCGTATATAAGAATCTGGAATCTGTCTCTTGGACCCATTGCACGCTGTGTCAGTAGGAGGAGTAATTTAGCTCTGTTTGAGGAATCATGATAATGATAATAAATTACTATCCATAACAAAATGGATAATAAATTTGGTGGACAATGAGTTCCAATATTTTCCATTTTTTGTTTTGCTATTTATGGAAATTGAACCCAGAGTCTCCCACATGCTGGGTAAGTAAACTACCACTGAGCTATCTTCTCAGTCAAGGTTTCCTGGTGATTGAGGTGCAAATGAATGTAGAGTAGAAGCTGACTACATGAAAAAGGAGGGACGCAAGAGTTTGTACTCAGACAGAAAAGGAAACTCATTTACCTGAGTTAAATGAAACATGAGACCAAAGCCATACTGAGCAATTTGTCTTTGTATCTGTAAACTATGGGAACCAAGCAACAAATGTGAAGGTAGGGAGAAGCCTGGTAAGATAGAGTTCTGGCTTCCAGAAAATGACTTGGGCTTCACCGCAGCAAATGATTACTAGCATTGGAAGAGAAGGTGGGGTGTAGGTAGGCATTACTGTAACCTATATAAATGTTTACTTCTTTTGTGAACTGCCACATCTACAAGCAAAATAAATTATCTAGTCTCCAAACATGAAAATATTGCTTCTGCTTTCTCAAAATGGTGTGTGGTGCGGTGATGGTTCAATAAAATAGATGTGGATGATTGTGTACCACTGGAGTCTCCATCTCAGTAAAATCAGATGACTTTTCCCAGTCTCCATTTCTACTTCTAGAAAGACACTAATTTGCCGCATGACCTGCAGGGAACTGGCCCTGCTTGAACAGGCAAAGTGACCCTGGCCTCTGGAGAGACAGGATCTTTGACCTTGAGACTGCTGCGGTTTTTGAATGACTGCCAAGATGCTGCTGCAGTACCCAGGAGAGATGCTGCAGGACCTAGAAGAAGACGAGGAGGAATCTTTTTACATGAGCAGAAATATTTGTAAGTGTATAAACTGAGTAGCAAAAGCCATTGCTATGAAGATGAAATCAAGATAATAATGGCTAACATTCTCTTCAAGGCTTTAATGCAGAGCAGGCATTGTTGCTAACACTTTGTGGGCACCTCCTTGTTTTATTCTGACAACCTGGGAAATGGTGTTTCAGTTAGGGGCAAAACTAGGAATACCTACCCTGTTAAATTAGAGTAATTTGAAGACTAACAAATCATGGTATAGATGTGTCCATTATGTAGAGAAAGCAAAACATGTAATGCAGATCCTCACGTAAGGGTGACTGAGTAAAAGGACACTGATGCCCACCTTGACCCTGGAGGAAAGCCAGAGCCAAGGTAACCAGCGCTGTGTCCCACACGGGCTCTCCAAAGAGAAAAAGTAAAAAGAAGTATATTTCTGGATTTCCTATTGAATATAACATAACATATTACCTTACACTGTATACATATATAAAGAGAGACTTGTAAGATTTATTTAAGAGATTTACACAAATATATCCCCTATATAAATACACACATAGTTATAGATGTAGATATAAGAGAGATATATAAAGAGATTTATTTTAAGTAAGTGACTCATGCAATTGTGGGGTCTGACACGTATGAAATGTGTAGGGCAGATCAGCAGGTTGGAACCTCATACAGCAGTTGATGATATAATCTTGACTCTGAAATTTGTAGGGCAGACTGGCAGTCTGGAATTGCAGGTGCTATTTCTGCAATGTAGTCTGGAGTCAGAATTCCTTCTCCAGGAAACTCAGACATTTTTCTGTTAAGGTCTCTAACTGATTGAAAGGAACCCACCCACATTATTAAGATTAATCTCCTTTACTTGAAGTTAATTGATGCCATATATTTATTATATATACAAAATACCTTGACAGCAACATTTAGACGAAGGTGAGAACAAACAACTGGGTACTCCATCTTGGTAGAGTTGACATGTAAAATTTAATCATTACAAATATCAGCCTCGTGCTGAGTCCTTTGGTTTCTTGCTGCAGCTTTCTACTAGCTGATAAGAATTTCACCCATAAACTAGAGGTTAAAAACCTCTTTTGGTATAGTATGGAAAGGCTAGGCTGTCTAGACTGTTCTCTGCCACAACTGATAGTCACAAAACACAGGTGGAATTTACTTTTGAAAAGTACATGTGTCATTTATAATGCTTTACAGAAATTTTTCCTCATAGATTTTATATTCATGTTTAATTTTTTTGACATGAGGTACTGTTAAATCTCTGTGTTGCAAAAATATAGATTAAATGGAGAAAAATTAGATAATTTGCTGGCATTGAAAAGCTAGAGAGTTGTAAATTTAAGAATTGACCCTATCTTAATGAGCTTATTTGCTCATCCACTTTTGATCACGGTGCTTCACATTTTGTTGTGCACACGCGTCTAGGCTGTCCTTAGATTTCCTGTTGCTTAGTACCATCCAACAGCTTTTGGCATCAGCTGAATTGGGGTGCTGCCTCAAAGACCAGTTTTAATTCTCTATTTCAATAACATCTTCTATGAGTGGATAATACCTGAGAGGAAAGTGTGAAATAGGTTTGGATACAGATTTAATTTAGACAATCCTTTATGTTTCTCTACAATAAAATTGGCACATATGTGTTTCCACAGATACTAAAGAAGGGCTTTTTGAAAAAGATATTATTTTTATTAATGTGATTGTCTATAGCCATTATCCCAGCTATTTCAGACTCTCATTTGTTCTTCCAGAAAGTTTCTCTGTGGAATGCCAAACAGCAGTATATTTCTTAGCAGGAAGAAATTCTTAACACCCTAACTCTTAACACTCAAAGAGGGTTACTACTTAATTCAAAGGGCTTTCTTTTATTTCTTTGTTTTGTTTTATTTTACAAAGCACAGCTTTTTTTCTCTTTAAAACTTCCTATTATCTTAAGAACTTCATCTGGCACAAAAGAACAGAAGCAACTATTGCTCTATATCTGCTGGATGTCTCCTTGGGGCAGCATGGGTAGAATGGGCCAAGTATTTTGGACAGTGATTTCTAAGATTTAAACCGGTTATACCCCAAATACTTCTGGATCAGGGGTCACCACCACTATTGTGTAAAAGAACTACTAATCCATGCTTTAGCACATGTGGGCCATATGGCTGCTGTCGCAACTGTTCTGCTGTGTCACTGTAGCAAATAAGGACTCACAGAGGATTAGGAAGAAATGGCATGCCTTTGTTACATTTACTTATGAACACTTACTGAATTTCATCTAATTAGTCTTTTTGACTTTTAAAAATCATCTAAATCAATGAAAATGATTCTTAGCTTATAGGCTATCAAAGAAATGTTGAGCTGGAGTTGGAGCCTGGGTGTAATCTGTTGATCCATGCTTTGAGGAGAATCTCAAAAGAATATTTCCCAATAGAAAAGCCTTGTAGATATATCACTCAGTTTTGGAAGGAAAAGATGTGAACTGTTATTTACTGTATATTTATTCTACTGGGCCTTTTATAAGCTTCTCACATGGCTAAGTTATAGTAGAATTTCTCCCTCTGCATACTCCCTGCGGTTCTACTGACAATCTGAGCAATTTATCTAAAAGGCTAATGAGGTCCTTTATAAGCGGCACCTTAATCTAGTTTATACAACACTGAAGATGACATCTGTCAGGTAACATTGTAGAGTTTGGGGGATCTAGAGATATCTTGGTCATTATTTCTCTTAAGGTCTATAAAATTTCAGGCCAATGGAAGTAGCTTTAAGGAAGTGATATACATTGTTCCTGGGGATTTCAAAAACAGAAAACACTAAAATAGTGGTTCTGCACCTTAACAACATAATAGTGTCACTCAGAGAGACTTAAAAATTCCTAATGTCAAAGACATCTGGCAAAACAATTAAATCAAAATTTGGGGAAGAGGAATTGAGCATCAGTAATTTTTAAAGTTCTTTGGGAGAATGGAGTGTATAGGCAAAGTTGAGAACTGCTCTTCTAAAAAGTTGAGAATTGCTCTGTTCAAAAGCTCAGAACTGTAGCTAGTAAATACATATGGATCGTAGGAGGTATAGCAGGCTGTTTACTTGTATATGTGTGTATATATATTCAATCCACACATCCACACCCACAAACACATTCACACACACACACATATACATCAAATGTCAAAGATTCTAAGATATATTTGTTTTCCACTGCAGAAAAATTTCACCTGAGATTTTTGATTCCACATTATAAAATTCCTTGATAGACCTTCAAAGGAGCTGAGCAGAACCCCAGACAGCCTCAGCAGCCTGGGTGACTATGTCCTCTCCTCTCCCACCAGCATGGGAACCGGGTTGGGGCCTGGGTAGCATCTGGAGACTAGGTAAACATGACTCATACCCCCGCAGCCTTGTGGAAGCCAGGCTGAAAATCGGATAGCTTCAGGAACCTCACTGAGCCATCCTTACCCCTCCTCCACCAGTGTGCAAGCCAGAAAAAGCTCTGGAAAGTTTCAGAGGACTCAGGGCCATGCCCCACCCCCCTGTACCCTCATGGGAGCCCAGCTGAACCCTGGACAGCAAGAGCAGCCTACATCTCCCCTCCCCCTACTGGCATGGGAAGTGTGCTAGGTCCCAGGTAGTGTCTGGAGCCATGGTAACCATAAGCCACCCATACCTGCCCCCTTGGGGAAGCTAAGATGAACCCTGGACAGAATCAGGAGCCTTAGTGAGCCAACTGCACCACTGCCCCCACCAGTGTGGAAGACAAGTGGGACCTAGGACAGTTTCAGTGGCTTCATTAATAACTCACCCACCCCCACACCCTTGTGGGAGTCAAGCTGAACCCTGGACAGTCTTGGGAACCTAGGTGACCATGATCCAGCCACACCCACCCTTGTGCAGGAAGTGGAGCTGAACCCCATTCAGCTTTGGGAACCCTGCATGGGAGCCAAGCTGAGCAGCAGACAGCTGCTGAAGCCTAAGTGAAAAACAAACCCACCCCTTACCAACAAACATGGGAGTCTACTGGTCCCCAAAGTCTTTGAGAGCATGGGAAACCATGCCCTGCCAACACACCATTGTGGGAGCTATGCTTAGCACCTGGGACCTTGAGGTCCTTGCCCTGCCACACCCATGGAGTGAGGCTGAGTTCCAGGGAAACTCCGAATCTTTAAATATGGCAAAAGCAAAGGGCAAAATGCAAACTCAGTCCTCTTCCCCACCCAGAACAGGTCTAGGAAACATTGACATAAGAGCTTGGAAGCCCTAAACCTTCAATTTCTGAAATGATAGAAACTCATGTAAATAACTCCATCAGGCCATAGAAGATATCAGATCAGAAAAAATCTATCCGGTAAAAAAATAATGGACAACAATAATGAAAGAATTACTTAGCCCATCTAAAGAAGACATAGATTACAAAATAAAGGAGCATAGAAAAATAATAGAAACCTTGAATGAACAATATAGGAAAGAATTAGAATGCATGAAAGAGTTTCAAACAGATAGCCAGGAAATTAAAAATTTTATTGAAAGCCATAAAAAGCACTTGAATGAAGCTAAAGATAGACTTCAAGACCTTAAAGACAGCATTGCAGGTAATGATTGTGAAAGGAAGAATCTCTTAAAAGTAACAAGGAACAATTTTGGGAGTATGTCCATTTTTACAATGCTGGTTCTTCCCATCCATGAGTAAGGAATATCATTCCATTATCTAAAATCCCCTATGTTGTACAGATGGAAGGCAATCCCAATTAAAATATTATTATACCTCACAGATCTAGAGAAAGCATTCCTAAAATTCATCGGGAACCAAATGAGGCATAGAATAACAAAAGCCATCCTGGGCAACAAAGGAAGGCAGAAGGCATCACAATCCCTGACTTGAAATTATACTGCTAATCTACTGTGATAAAATCAGCATGGTGCTGGCATAAAAGCAGACCTGAAGATCAGTGGAACAGATTAGGAGATGCAGACATATGTAGAAAGATACTCAGTCACCTTATCTTTGACAAAGGGACCAAATATGTTTACTGGAAGAAAAATAGCCTCTTTAATAAATGGTGCTGGAAAAACGGGCTTTCCACATACTGAAGACTAAAACTAGAACCATGTATATCACCAGGCACTAAACTAGAGCCAAAATGGATCAAAGATATGAACACTAAATAGAAATGCTAAATCTACTAGAAAAGAAAGTAGCTAAAAATCTTGAAGACATAGGGGTAGGCACAGAGTTCGTGAACAAAGATCAAACTGCATGGGAGATACTTCAAAGAATCGACTTGAATCTCATCTCACTGAAAATTTTTTGCACATCAAAAGAAATCACCAACAGAGTAAAAAAAAAAAACAAGCAAACAAACCATGAATTGGGAAAAAATTTTAGTCAATTGGCCCTATACAAAAAACTTCATTCTAGAACATATAAAGAATTTTTAAAAATCAGGCCCCCAAAAACTCTAAGAGTCACTCCCCAAATGGGCACCTAAGATGAATATACACTTCTCAGATGAAGAAATACTAATGGTAAATAAATATACTAAAAAAGTTCAGTATTATCAGCCATTTGAGAAATGCAAATTAAAACTACACTGAGACTCCATCTCACTCCAGAAAGAATGGCTATCATTAAGAAATAAACCAATAACAAATGCTGGATAGGCTGTGAGAAAAAAGGAACACTTCTCTACTGTTGGGGGAGTGTAGATTGGTGAAACCCCTGTTGAAGTTAGTGTGGAGATTTCTGACAAAACGAACATTAGAAATCCCACTTAACCCAGCGCTTCCCCTTCTAGGTATTTTCCCAGAGAATTAAAGACATTATACCACAGTAATATATGTTCACCCATGTTTATAATGGCACAATTTGTCACAGCTAGATCTTGGAAACAACCCAAATGTCCATCAACTGAAGGATGGATAAAAAAGATGTAGCATTTTTATACAACAGAGTATTACTCAGGTATAAAAAAGATAAACTCAAGGCTCTTATAGGTAAACGGATCCAACTAGAGACCATACTCATAAGTGAAATAAATCGGACCCACATGAGAAAAACATTGTATTGTTTCCCCACTATAAATACCTGAAAGATTAAATAAAACCCAAAACATACAATAGATATTATGAAAGGTGTCTAAGGGGTTTTTCATTTTTATTGTTTTTCTTCTTTTGTGGTTTGATTAATCTTGCATTCTCATATCTGGTAATCTGAGCAACTTTGTTGAAGATAACAATATGTACTATAACAACCACTGTTAATTCCTACCATTTTGTTCTGAAACCCTGCATCATTTTTATCGTTTTTGCTTTTGTCTATGTTGTTGCTATTTTTCTTCTGTTTTTCTTTCATCATTATTCTCTTTAAAATGGAAAAAAATCATTAAAAATTGTAAAGGTTGCCACTAACCATTCCTTCCAGAAATTCTTGCCAGGTATATAATTCTTTATCTAGAAAACCAGAAAGCATAAAAACAACACACATATATATATATATATATATATATATATATATACATACATACACACACACACACATTTAATTATGTATCTTTCTAACTGTCTAATGAGAGAGAAGCAAAGGACAACCTGGCTTGTGTTTTGTTTTCTGTCTTTTGTTTATGTCAAAGAGAAAAAAATAGACATAATAATGAAACTGCTTCAAAACAGGTTAGTGGGACAGTTACAATAGTTGATACATTCTGTAGTGATGTCTTTATTGCATGTGGCTACACACTATCAAAGCTTTGAAAATAAAAATACATCAGTAAAATGATTTTTAGATAGATATTCAGCTTTCATTTTATATTATCAGGTGTTTTGTAATAAGAAGTGTTATAAAAAATACCTGAGGGTACATAATTTATGTAGAAAAGACATTAATTAGTTTACAGTTTTAACTGCTAGAAGTCCAACATGGGGCAGCCCCATCTGTTTGGGCTCTGTTGAAGTCATTTCTGAATAAATAACCACTTAGTGGATGGCGTCACTGTGGAAGTATGTACAAGAGGGACACTCTGCTATGATCAGCATTAATTCACTCATGCGGGTAAAGCCTCCATGACCTGTTTCTCTCCCATTGGACCCTACCTGTGGAAGGCTCCATCATCTGATAACCACACTGTGGTTCAAGCTTCTACCATGAACCTTTGGGGAACAAATTGTTTCCAAGCAATAACACCGGGAAACAGGGATGTCAGGTCTGTGCACGAAAAAGAACATGATGGACTGATGAAGAAGATGGACTTGAGGTGGAGAAGTTGAAGGCAAAGCAATATTCAGGAGCAAACTGATATTATGCCTATGTGAAAAGGAGGATAAATTGAAGGGACACCAGAAGGTGTGCAGTGCATTCAGTAAGTCTTGCTGACTGAATGATTGTGAAAGAAGAGACGGAATTGTCTAAATAATGTATTCAAACTTGAAATTTTGAGGCATATGATTCCATTCTGTGATAAACTACAATTGCATCTCCAGCTTGTAATTTAGTTAATGACAAATGCATATCTAAATATCAGTAGTCAGGATGGGGAAAGTGCTGCTTTAACAATTCAAGGCGCAAATGAAGAAACTATGTCCTAAATGAGTTGGAATTGGTTCTCACACTTATTTTGAAAAATGTTTGTATCTGTCAAGCTAGTGTAGGATATTTAGAATTATGATGATTCATTCAGTTAGCTATAAGTTGCAAGAAAACTCACACAAATTCCAAGACAGATGACAATTTAATGTGCTCTAAAAAACTCTAACTTAGTATAAAATATTTGTAATTATAACTGAATTATTGATAATAGAAATATGTCAAATCATCAGTTATTTTTGGTAAGTAATTTAAAATATTTTGTTAGCTATTCTGAAAAATTTTAACACATAGTTAAAATGAAGGAACATAATAATAAACTAGCAGATATGAACAGTTAAGTATTTCCTATTTCTTCATTTATTCTTTCTCCTATATGTGCATATTCTCATAAAATCAGAAATTAATTATGTCTTTTTAATAGAGACTGTTAACATTTGTATTTTATTATTTCTGTGTTATGTCACATTTCACTGTCTAAAATTTCTAGGATGATATGAAATTGAAATTGGCCCTAACTGCCACTTCCATTTTTGAAAGTAATAGTCTCTACTTCTCAATATTAATTGGATCAAGTGAATTTCCAGATAAATTTGGGGCAATATCTCTGCAGTAAATTTAAAGTGTCATATATTCCTTCTAGATATTGAAATCTAAGAGCTCATCTAGTTCCTTGTTGTTTTGTTTTAGTTTGTAAACTGGAGCTAGGTGTTTTTTGTTTCTAAATGTTGAATGCTTGCATTTTATAATTGTATTTATGTAGTATCCAAACAGATTTAGCCTTAAATTTATATTTTTATTATATAGATGTAGATATTTAGCTTTACTGAAATTAGTAATTAAAACCCATAATCATGTGCATGTTTCCTGCAGCAGGGACCAATGTATTCACGTGCTCACCTCTTTTTCATAGGCTACAGATCCAGAGAAAGTGTGATGGAATAGAGTTGGTTCTGTTCCATATAAAGTCAGTTGGAGTAGCTCACGTGGCTGGGTCTAGAGTGGATGGATCCGTTAGTCTTGAGTCTGGCTTTGTGCTTTATGGCCTTCTTTCCCTTTGTTCTACTCCACCAGTCTTTCTATATCACAAGCTGGGGCTTCTCAAAGCAAGGTTTTCTAAAGGCAATTCAAATTGTCTTTCCCCAAGTGGTCAAATAAGAAGCTGCCAGATCTTGTTAAACCTTAGGCATGGCACTGAAACATTCACTTCATCTTGGAGCTGGGGATATAGCTCAATGGAATAAGTGCCTGCCTAGCAAGCGCAGGGTCCTGAGTTCAATCCCCAGTACCGCCAAAAAAAAAAAAAAAACATTCACTTCATCCTGCTGGTTAAGGCAGAGATGGTACTTCACCCAGAATCAAGCACAATGGGTTCTACACGGAAGCTAAGTAGTGAGATATGCGGTTTATTGGAGGCCTTTAATGTAACAGACTGCCAGAGATTTTATTACACATACAAACTAATTACATGGGACAATTAAAATGTTACATTATTATTAGCAGGAATAACAGATTTATAGAAAAAAAACATTGACTGGGGAAAAAGTATCATTTTAAGTTGTTACCTGTGTATGAACATTGTTTAAAAGTACTAAATTTTATAATCAAAGTATCATGACAATCTCATATGAAGCAAACATAGTAACAGTTTAAGAAAAAAATCTAAAAGTATGAATATAGGAAATCCGTTTATCTAGAAGAAAGGAAATGTTAAAGACTACATTCATATATTTAGTATATGACATGTGGAAAACAGCCTACCCTCATACATTACCACATTTAACCTACAAGTATATTTAGGTAAAGTCGTTCGAAACCCAGTGAAGAAAATCTTTTCAGGCCACATCAGCACTTACCTGGGTTCTACCAATATCTCATTTATGATAGGTGAATAATTAATTTGTTCCAACTAGTCCAAGTTTTGGTGTTTAATTACAGTCTATTCTGTTGTGAAGGATTTTATTATTTTTATATCCTAAGAAGTTTACAGTGAAAAATAGAATTCATTCTTAAATAACTCACAGTAATTTGTAATACTTTCTTTGCCAAAATACTGTCTAATAAAAACAAATCCAATGACCAATACTTCCTATCATAAAGTAGCCCCATTCTGACACACCTCTGCCTGTTTGCTGCTTCCTGTTAGTGCTGCATTTCTGAGAACTTTGTTTTACAAAGAGATGCAGAGAGAGATGTGATAACCTAGTATGTGTGGAGAACAAATAACCTTGGATAATAGAGAAGCAGAACTCTTAACAAGTAGGGAGAGGCTTCAAGAATTCTGATAGGCAAAGCCTCCTTTTCACCAAGAGTGGGTGCTCAGTAACCATTTATTCTGGCTACACCCATAATTTTTCCTTTAGTCTTTATTATGTTTTGGTATGAGATGATCTGTGATGCTTTCTGTCTGCTCCTGGATTGTAGGTTCTTTGAGCCAGAGATCATAATTTATTCATGTAATTATATATATACTTGATATATAGATTTAGTGTCTGGTATGTTGGAGGCAAATCACGAATATGTATGTGCCATTCTCTCATTTTCTCCACAAGTAACAAAACAGAATAAAACACACTTCAATAGAATAGAATCTTTAAAACAAGGATTACTAAAAGCTAAAGCCAGAAAAAGTACTTTCCAAATGAATCACAGTAAGTAAATAGAGGGACAGCAGAGGTCAAACTCAGAGAATTACAGTAATGCATTTGAAAATCAAGGACTCTTTGGTCAAAAGGGGTCCTACCGCTGGAAAGACATGAAAGGATTGGCCATACGCGCTCGTGATGAGCAGCAAGCTGCGCAGCCTCCACAGCACAGGAACTGCATTGTCACACGGGGCTCCTTCTGTCAATGCCTAGAAGTTATACATTTTGAACAAGAAACCCACAATTTCATCTTGCTTGACAAAGCAATAAATGTCCCTTGTATGAAACTAAAACTTGAGCAAAACAAAAATCCTCCAAATTTCACAAAATTTTCTAACTTTGAAGATCCTATTATACTAACATCTTTGTATTTTGCTTTGGTTTCTCTCGTGGATATGTGTGTCAGGCATTAAACTTAGGGTTTTACACATGCCAAATACATGCTCTAGCTCTCAACTACACCCCTAATTGCAGTGTGTTAGCATTTGCAATGCATTTGTCATGTCTATTTTCTGTGTACTTTTAAAAAGCTAAAAAATTCTACACACACATGCAATGCATTTTGGAATTTTCTTGTAGTTACATACATTTACATTTTAATATATAAATGACTAATAGTAATCTAATTGTAACAAGTGCAATAAAACACAGTTAATGTTTAAATTTTTAAATATTCTCATAGTAAACAACACATTGCTGCTGAACCCCTCAGCATATTACCCGTTGCTTTGAACACACTGATTCCATCATCCTTGCCTCTTTCTAAAGCAGGTCTGCAAGTCTTCTTTCATGAGTGTCTACAGTTGTGCTGTTATACCTGACTTGCTTCAAAATGTTTACCTTTCATGGCCAGTTTACTGTGAGGAAAAGCTAGAAGTTGTATCCGGACAGATCTGTTGATTCAGGTGCTGTTTTTATGAATCTGAGCAGATGACACTCAGCAGCAGCATTCACTGCCTTTTGATCACAACCTGTGAAGACACTCACAAGAGTGGCCTTCCAGAACTGCTTCAGAACGTGGAGAGAATGATGGAATATGTGTGTCAGAACTGAGGGAGAGTAATTTATGGGGATTTACTGTTATAATTTTTTAAAGTTTAAACATTCACCATCTACATGATTATACTGCATATAAATATGTTTTTGGATTTTGTCATTTAGCATTTCTCACAATTCTTTTGTTCATATTGTTACTTTCCTACCCTCATCATTAAGGTTGCCTTTGAAATCAACTGGGACTGAGAACAAGAGAATGAAGAAAATAGGACCTTGTCCCAAAATTATGAGGGAGAATTATGCTTACCCCCAGAAACTAAATGTAATACTTTGATTTCTTTCTTTCTGGGTTTTTTTTTTTTGGTAGTGGGATTTGAACTCAGAACCTCACACTTGCAAGGTGGGCACTTATGCCACTGAGCTATGTCCCCACTCAAACTTTTTTTTTAGTTTCTTTTTCTTTGTAATATTTTGAAAGTAGAAAACAATCTACTTTACATTAGACATGCATTTAGGATAAATCATTTGATTGTTTTTCAAATGACTTTGATGTCTTTGCTATTCTAAGTGTCAATTTTAAACTGGTTCTCCATAGGTTCCTTCAAGTCCCAGACCTACTTTGATCAAAATGATCTAGAAAATTGCTTTAGCAACTACTTCATCATGGTTTTGAGACCTACACTTGTTTTCTTCCCAAGTTGTCAAAGGGCACAGGTAGATTTCTAAATAGAAACAATATGACTACTGTCTATTCACTGAAAAAAGTTTGCTATGTGTTCCAGTGCTTTACATTATAAATTTCATAACATTTCATACTACAGCCATTAGAGAAATCAGTCTTTTTGAATAAATGAAATGCTAATTAAAGCCCAGAAGTCATTTGTTTGTTTGTTCACTTATTTGTTTATTTTTGACAAGATGATCACCCTATGTTCAAGTTTGGATCATCTAACATTTAATCAGGAAATCACACTACAGTAACTTTTGAGTGTTGGCATAATATCACATTCCAAGCATCTACAGTATTAAAAACAGGAATAGTCCAGTAGTACTACTTGGAGAAATTAAAGGACTAATCATTTCTTTATGTAAATCAAGTGGACGAATTTATGTAGCAATGTAGGTATGCCCTCAATCTTGCAGTATGGTACCAATTGCACATAAGTCATTTTGAAGGCCACCAAATGTGTGGATTTTCTTTTAACACATCTAGAAGGCTCATTTGGCAGAGCATGGATAGGCTAGATTACAAAAAGAGACATTCTGCAGGGAGTATGTTAGTTGACTAGTTTCCAAACTCATTAACATGTATAGAACCTAAAGAAATAATAGACCTCTTGCTGTGTACCAGGGCTATGTTACATTCTGTGCATTGATTATTTCATTGAATTATGCCAAACTTCTTGAAATATGTATTATTTTACCATAGGTTGAGAGGCGAGAATAGAAAATTTAGAAATTTAAAGAAGCTTGCTCTTTGACAACAAATTCGTGTGGAATGGTAACATTGAATTATTTCTGTGGTGTAGGTGCTTCCAAGCTTCTCAACCACCAGTGCTCTGCAGGATATCCCTGAAAGGGGGACAGAGGAGAGATGCAAACCATCATCTCTTGAATTCTGATGTGGCCAGCTCCAGCACGCACACCTCCTGTGCAATTGCCAGGCATATTTCTGCCCCTTCCTAATGACAATGAAAGTGGACCTCATAGACATTTTTTTAACCATCTCATTCAATATTTGTCTCTGTGATAGGTGGCATTTGAGGGGTAGCTCACGCAAGAGAACGGCGCTTTCTTTCATTATGCAATATTTCTTCTTACAGCATGGGACCCAGTGGACTGAAAAGCCAAAGGTCAACAGCAACAGAAGAAGGTTTCTTCCTTTTGCCAAGTGATTCCTATAAAGCAGGTCTTGGCCTTACCCTTTGGCATTTCTTTGCCTCTGCCATCCCCATGTTAGTGGCAGCCTGTAAGCACTACCTGCCAGCCTTGGGTGTGCTGAGCAAGCTATCTTGTGAATACTTATTGTCTTATCTACTCTCAGACTGCATATGTGTTCTGCTTTTGGCTTTTGGCTTTTGGAGTTCTTAGATACTTCTTTACTCTTTTTTAAACTTTCTTTTTTTTTTCTTTTCCATTCCTTCCTTTCCCCTTCACCTTCTTTACTCTTAATAACTAACTACTGAATTCATCACATTCTTACACCGCTTGAATTATTAATAGGACTCCTGTCTCCTTTCTGGAGACTTTACTAAGATAAGCTTAATAAAACAAACAATCAAAAATCACGATGCCAATTTCTTACCTTTGATGAAAAATATCCCAACTTCGTATCCAAGGACTAAATGAAGACTGTCTTGGTGATCTGTATCATTGTTCAAAGCACAAGTGACTAGTTCAATATAAAATTAATAATAAAACATGAATAACAGTATAGAGTTTATTATAAAAGCAATGATAGACATATAGGATGAATGCCTAAATCTGAAAAGAATTACAGTAAAATATACCTTGCTGTTAATTCCCCTCAAATATCTCCCTCTCTCTTCAGATATAATCGATCCCACTTTCTGAAGCAGTTCTGGGAGTCTTTTTTCATAAGGACTTATTTATTTATTTGTTTCTTTATTTATTGTATTTTAAAGACAGGATCTCCCTGGGCAGTTCAGGCTGGCCTTGAACTCACTTTGTAGCCTGGGCTGGCCCTGAACTCTCAATGATCCTCCTCCCTCAGATTCCTGAGTCTAGAATTACAGGCGTGTGCCACCATGCCTGGTTTATGAGTGCCTTTCTAAGGTGTGATAAAATATACCAAATACTGCTGTCAGTGCCATCCAGCAGAAAAGCACTGTGATAAAATTTAACAGTGTTTCTTATTCTACCTTATTCACTGGATCTAGCTGCAAGGGAATTCTGGTTCTTATTCAAAGTCAAAATGACAATGGAAGGTGATATTTCAAATTAATGTAGGAAACTGAGGCAGCCATGGCAGCCGAGCTAAAGATGTTGTCAAGACCTCTGCTATGAAAAGAAACATCCTCATTCTTCCATTGTGAAGTGGGTGATAGTTTTAAGGATGAGGACATGAAGCCAAGGCCCATGCCACTGATGGATTGCAGAATGAGCACTCTGGGTTAGTCCTCAGGAGCCTGTTCCCTTAACAAAAATAATATTTCAGTACAATTATTAAAATCTTCATTTTGAAGAAATAAATGTTTCTACAATAAAGAGAAATAAATGCCGCTACAAAAAAAAGAAGAGAAAACTGGATGATACATTTCATCACAGTGATGTGTTCCAAAATTATTTCCTTATATTAAAAGTTCAGAATCTTCTGGAACTAAAAGGAATATGCAGATAGTTTCTCAGTCAATAGTTTCACTGCAAGAAATAAGCTGGAAACTGAGAAACTTACTACATTTGGTGAGCACTGGAATTTTCCCAGCTAATGCTCACAATAAAAGAGCTGCCAAATTCTTTAATTACCCTTAATATTCAATTCTCAAGTATAATGAATTCCACTTTCACACACATCTGAGAAAATTACTTTGGAAAGTTCATATATTGCCTTTGCTAGGTTTCATTGAATACCTCAATGTGAAGCAAAATTCAGCCTGGAATCATTGGCAACCTCATATTTACCCTTCTAGCACTTAAATCAGTCATGCTGGAGTCTACAGTCCTACCCCTTAGAAAGCACCACTTTATGTGCGTCTCCAGTGGTACAATGTTTACAGTGCAGTCCTGCTTTAGATTGCAGAGGTCCCAGCTGGAATTATAAAATATGTCATGTCCTTCACCACATTTCCCGATTTCCTTGGACAAAGGCAAGAGCATGTGACTCCTGTAGCAACTGCGGACAAAGTGATACGCATTATGTACAAAGTTCAGCACTGTAAAGCCACTGTTCTCCCCTGCTGTTCCATCAAAGTATGTGTTGCTGGCACAGATACAACAGGTTTTCTCAAACCTTCATACTGTGGACATTTGGAACCAGGTCCTTTTGACTTGGGCTGGAGTGGGAGTGGGTGCTGCCCATCGCAGGGTACCTAGCACATTTTTGGTCAGCACTTATTAGATGGCTTTAAAATTTTCTCCAGTTGTGCAAAACAAGTAATTATGCATTTTGACATTGCTAGACACCCTCTGGTTGAGTAAAAAATGCTGCTGTATGAGATGTCTAGAACTACAAGATGGTACATCTAACATCAGCCTGATCATCTGAGAAAAAAAGTGAAACTGAGGACTTCAATCATTTACAGCATATAAGAGAAATTAAAATTAACACATATACATGCATACATATAAACAATTAAGAAAAAGCCAAGAAAATGAAATTTTGCATAAAGCTAATAAAGTTTAGGGATTTTTTTCCTTTCTTATCACTAAGGAAAATTTGCAATTAGTATCTATGTGTTTCCTCCAAATTCATTTATGTCCATGCTCCAGTCACCCTACAATGATTGCCTTTTTTCTGTATGATACTTAGTTTCTTCTCTAGCATCATTAAACTTCATCTACCTGCCATATACTCATCATCTCTCAGTGATAAAAGCAGCACCATAAACTTGTGTGCCTGCATCTAATTTTTTCTTGTTATGTAAGTAAATTGGAAAACTATGAGCCATCAGTGTTGCCTCCCTTTGCCTTATCTAGCAATAATTCCAATGGATTTTAACTCAAATACATTTAAGATACTGATTTTCTTCTCCCCAGAACCTACTATCTCTGTAAAACAAGCTGTTGTATATCTAGCCTGGATCTATAAAACAATATTGTAACTTCCAGAATTCATTCTTATATAATATAATCCTTTTCCACAGAGTAAACAGAATAATCCTTTAAAAGTGCAAATCTGTTTCTACACCGTTTATATGAATATAATCCTTTACAGATTTTTATTTATTTTTTAAGCTAACGACTAAAATGCTTAATGTGAACTAGGGACTGGGCAGTGTACATATTATGTACATTTCTGTTTCTTTTCTTAGGGCGGTACCAGGTATGAAACTCAGGGCCTCATGCTTTCTAGGCAGGTGCTGTACTGCTGGGCTATATCCCCAGCAATACTCTGTAATTTTATGATTTTTTTCCTATGGTTTTTAACATTCACATTAGCATTTCTATTGTATCCTAATTCTTGCCAAAGATTGTCAGATGAGATAATTTTTCAGGCAATTTCCATTTCAGTAACACCCTCATTCAAATACACTTTACCTAGGCTACTCCTATGCATTTCTCAGATCTCAGGTCAAAATATCACTTTTTCAGTAGATTCTTCTCTGAGATGCCTACTCCCCCAGTCTGTGCCATGACCCAGCTCAAAGCTGGATTACTTTGCATTTTCCTTGAAAGCAATAGTAGGACTATGATTGTTATTAGTGCTTGTTTTTCCCTAAGCTGTAAGGATAAGAACCCATCTCAATAGATATTTGTTTAACTTCTCAACACATGGTTTAGGGCTGACATTACAATAGACAATAAATATTTTTCAAAGGAACAAAGAAGGACAGAAGAAAAGAGTTCATTAAGGAGGAAGCAATGTTTAACATTTAAAGTTGTGTAACATAAATGAAAATATTGAGATTTCAACCTGGGTTTCCTATTTCTTTCACCTACAAGAAAAAGTAAAATTTTAAGCAATAAAGAAGCAGTGAGCATAAAACACTATACAGTATATTTGTGTGCTGTTTGCTACAAAGGTAAATGCTAACAGAATTTGAAAATGCTGAATATCCTACTGTTGATTACAAATTACCAATCTGTATTAATATTTTATATCATTCAAAATACTTCCTCTATCTAGACATTTCTTTTGGATTTCCAGCTGCGTGTGTGTGTGTGTGTGTGTGCGCACACACGCACGCACGCATGCACACACGCACATATCACCATTGGCTTAAGCAGTATGTCCATGCTGAGTAGCTATGTATGTCTAACACTAGAAGAGCCCTTAACATCAAATTAATTTCCTGTCAAAGTCACTGCATCTGTGTTCCAATTACTAAAATTCTAAATTTAGTGGAAAACATAAGTGTGCTTTCTTATTATCACTGCATTAGTATTTCTAGGGCAAACAAGAATAACAGCTAAAGTGGTTATTAGGAAAATGATATCTCAGTGTAAATTTATGCTTACCAAATATAAGCATCATATTCAGATGGAGTTTATGCGATTGGCTCTATTTTTGGGACCGGCATTTCAAGATACGAATTTTCCCTTCAAATACAAATATACAGCAATAGCTTCCATTTAGAATCAGTCATTCGCTCTTTAACTAGACTATGGATTTCTTAGAACTTAGTATGCAGGCATTTTTAAGAAATATGCTATCTTCATAAGGATGTTTGTCTTAAATATGTATGAGTGCACATGGTTTTCGTTAACCTCACTGGTCTCGCTAGGCTTCCAAGGGCCTGTCTACTCACCTCTGTGTTCACGAAAGGCGTGCCCCCCCCTTCCTGTCCAGCCTAATGAGCTGGGTTTCAAATGCTTCCTTTGTCCTGATGCGTTCTTTCTTCAGCCCAATAAGTAATGTATCTATTGATTTCAAGTAAGACTTTCATCAAGACTGATAACAAGGTTACTGGTAACGACATTCTTTTTAAATTCTGTATGTTTTAGTCTTTTGATCATTTCATTAAGGAATTCCCAGATGACTTGGAAACACGTGACTCATTTATGTAAATGTAAGTTAACATTTTTCACAAGTAACTTTTTTATGTAGTAGTATATTGCTTTCTGATCTTGAATTACGTTTGCAGAAGGTGGAATACTACCTTGAGAATGAATGCACTCCTCATTCTGTTTCTATCTTGTATTTTCTTTAATGCTTTCCCTCTGCATCATCAGATTTAGCTATTACTGTATTTTGTCAGAATAGATGGCAGCCTTGAGTGCCTCTTGCTAAACACATATACTTGGAGTTGAAAGTGTATTGATCTCAAAGCAGTTTCATTAAATCAGCATGCAAGTTAAACATGAACTTGGATATCTCCAGGTAAACAGATACTACTATTCTTATTTCAAAAAATCAATTTTGTTGTAAAGGCATAACAACAAAATATGTTACATTCTGCATTATTATAAACTAAGCACCCACATAAATACACATCCCAACTGTTATATACATATATAATTTTTACCAAGTTAATAATTGGTTCTCATTACATTTCAGCTTTGGTATTGCTCATCAAAGAAACTCTCCAGTGGCTCACACCAAAATGCAAGGGCAAGGTAAAATTTTTTCTTTCCTTCTTTTTTCCATCTAAACACTTTATACAAATCTCAACCATCCTTTATTGCACAATCCAAGCATGATTTTCACCAACAATTCTCTTAATTTAGGCCAGTGAAAGAGAACATTTTAGAGCCTGAATTTCCAAACAACAACCCCAGAGCTGCTTATTTATTGCAAAATGCCATCACTGCAATTCAGTCTGAATGTTCAGCGGCTCGGGGGATCCTGCAGTGACTTGGCTCCCTTGCAGACAGGGCTGTGTGTGTCTGCTGTGGCGGGTCTGCCATAGGTTCAACCACTGACCTGGGCTCTCCCAGAAGCAAGGAGGCTACTTGTCTTCGTACTGCAGATGGCAATGCATTGCCGTTCAGCGCTGTGTTTGGTGCATGCTGGAGTCCTGAGGGGATAACAAGAATTCAAAATTCTCAGCTCCAGAGCACCAAGTGCCAAAACGGGCGAGTGTTCTTCTTATTCAGATTTGTTTCAAAGCATGAAGGGAAAATTTGTTAAGGAAGTATTACTTAGGTCGGAAAATTTTCAAAATGAAGTTGCCAGCTTCAAGTCGATCGAAGATTAGAAAGGGAAAAAGAAGAAAGGAAGAGAAAGTATGTGAAAAGCAAACGGGATCCACCTCTTTTCCTACGAGGCAGTGCTTTCCAGAGAGGTAAAATGTTGCTATTTGTAGCCTAGCGCGATGGTAAGAGTAGTAAAGAAATGAGGTGTTCACTGCTTATCCACGCAAATGGTCGGCTTTGGGATCACCTGTGCACACTGTGTGAGGTGGTACACACCGCGGGATGAAAGGCAGAGGCTCAGCCAGTCTCTTGGAGGACACAGAGGTGAGAACGTCATCTTCAGCCCCAGGAAGAGCAGCCTTTGCTCCTCATTCCCCTCAGTCCCTGGGAGTTCTGTGAATACCCTTGGGCGGGACGGCCTCAGAGTGACATTTTGTAATGGAAGGAACAGTGAAGAGGACTTCATTGCCCTAGAACTGTATTTGCGTAGTAATCCTAAAAAGTCGCTGAATTATCTTTTTCTCCATTTCACCAAATAGTTCTACAGAATATATTTAAATGTCTCATATAATTATCACACAAGGGCTGGAGGTACAGCTCAGTGGGCTAAGTGCTTGCCGCTGAGCACTAGGGCCCTGAGTTCGATCCCCGGTCCCGGAAAAAAAAAAAAAAATTATCACACAAATGCTAATGAAAGTCAATATCCATGCATTAGTGTAGTTAATTCTGCCAATTTCATAGGGGTATAAATTTCGTAAAATAGCCTTTATTTGATTCAGTCCTGAACACTTCCTAACAGTTGAAAAGAAAAGAGCACAATATTATATTAAGATCTTGGGGTACAAATACCTGGAACATGTCATTCAAGATCCCAAGCTGATTATTTTCCAGAGGAAATTGGACTTTTTATTGTAAAGTCCCCATCTTGACCCACAGCAATGAGATACATGCCCTCTGAACTTGAATATCTGCTCTTAAGAATTTTGACAGCTATTTATTCATTAATTTAAATATTTATTCAACCATATGTTAGATGTATAAAGAGACCAGGGAGAACTACCAGAAATCTATGCAATTTTAAGATGCATTCCACTATCTCCACAGACTTTTTTTTTCACAAAACAAAACCCTTCTTGAGGAAGTAAGTCCGTTAATTAGCTTACTCACCTCTACTTTGAAAGTAAAATTGTCTAAGTATGCCAGCAATCGATACCCAAATAAATTTGCCAGCAAAAGGCAGGTTATAAAATGACACTGTTGGTGTTTTATATGTATAATCAGAGTAGTTATTGACCTTTTCAACTGACCATTTTTAAAATTCAATATTCTGGCAAATTGCTTTATGTAAACTAGGTTTATCTTCTTACCTACTGTATTTCTAACTCTTTGAATGGGATTCATATAACCTAAACTAAACTATATACAAGGTAATTGCTCTTAAGATATTCCATATATATATATATATATATATATATATATATATATATATATATATCTGTATATATATATATATATAATACTCCAATGCAGGATTTTTGGTTTTTATTCTCTTAAGTATTGGAACACTAATGTAAGTTTAGTGATTCTTCCAAAACGAGTTAATGGCAAAAGACTTTAGAAAATAATAAAAAGATGATTTCATATAAGCATATGGTAAAGAGTTACTTTCTCATGAACATACTTTTATTGACTTTAATAGAGGATACATAGATACATCAGTAATATAATCGAACATTTCCTGAAGTGTAAGACTACATTTGGTGCATATGTTAGCTACAGGTACACATTCCCTGCAATGAATGTGACCATTGTGTATACCTAAAATGTATCAATAGAATTAACTAGAAAAAATTAAGTTACTAACAAATTAGACCTATTAGATTGTCCATGTTGTTCTTGGAACAATGCAAAATTATTTTTTATTTTCTTCCTCAGAAGATTTTTTTAAATTAAACTCCTTTACTGAAAAGTTACATGTAGAAGGAAAGTATCTCTTGGAAAAATATGTTGAAGTCATTCAGGCACTTTTTTTCTTTCTTGCAACTTAGTCTACATTTCAGATTTTCAACCTATAAACTACTCATATGTATAATCTCCTGACAGCCGTTGTATAAAACCTTTTCTCTGAAGAGGGTTAATGGTCCAGAAATGCTCAATCACTAGGACCATTTTAACTATCAGTTCATGAGAGCTTTTCAGAGATTATGCCCTGTGATTTGTGTAAAATTGTTCTGTCTCTAAAATCAACACTCACATCTGCTTGTGTGAAGAGGAAACAGATTTAGAAACCAAAAGGTGATCACGTAATATAACCATGTAAGAAAAGCAAAACAAGACATGTTCAAGTCTGGGTTATGAAGTGAACACAAGGCCAGTCTGAACTGTATAGCAAGACCCTGTCTCAAGAAAGCCCCCCCAAATATTACAAACAAGACAAACATGGAATAAATGGCATAGCCAAGATCCAGAACAAATTATTCCATATCAAAGTCGTTCAAAATTCCACCATGTCCTCTCTCCAAGGAACAAAAGGTGAGGCTTGATAAGAAGTATCAGAAGACAGAAACAAACCCCTGAACATCCAGTCATAGTTTTGTTGTAGAAGCTGTAAATAGTATTTCATCTTGTGCTTTCCTCTGCAGCTATAGTCCAATCAGGGCAGTCTTGAAATGATTCTATTAATCCAGTTCTCAGTGGAACTGACTATATCCGAAGGTTCAACCCTCTTGTCAAAGCTATCTGTGTGTGATGGATACACGTTTCCAAATACCCAGACATATATACTAGTCAACTTTGCATACTAGTTGAATGAATACCTTATTAAAAGGTGAATTTTCTTATCCAGACATAAATTATATTCAGAAAATGCACACACACACACACACACACACACACACACAGTGTGTGTTAACAGTTACATAATAATTTGACATAACAAACATTTCCTACCCCTTCTTGCCCACTCCCTGTAGGCTATTTATGTTTCTAACCATCTCAGCAGGTTTACCTGCATATTTGTCCTTACCTAGATTGCTCTAGCCACAGAGATCAGCTTCTGGAACATTACTATCTTTTCAGATATTCGCACTTACTGTTTCCTTTGCCCAGGAAACACTACTCCCATCTCAACAAATGGCTCATTCCTTTTTCAGCATAATCACCATGTCCTTAGGGAGGTTTTCCTCTCCTGTGTCAGGTCAGGCTTCTGGGAAGCCAACTATTAAGATAAACAGCCGGATAGGTTTTCAAGGAACTGTCCCAGTGTTTGCCCACAGTCCAGGGTAAACTAGCTTGGTGAATCACTACAGCTTGACTAGGGAAGGGCTTCCAAAATGTTTGGAATAATATTTCTCAGAAGGGTTTTGAGGAGGTTGGGAGGGAGGGAAAGCTGACAAGCCAGGCAATACCAGTGGAGGTGGCATAAACCTGATCATGTCTGTGATCCCAGAGTAGTTTCATCCTGCGTATTTTCCTCCCAATGTAGTCAAAGGCCTTGAGATTCCATCCCATCTACTTCCACAATTTTATTCACACCAGTGGTTAGCAAGTCTAGTGGTTGCTGTGGGAGAGGAGAATTTCAGGGTGTTCCTCCTTTCTGAGCATGTAGGTAATAAAATTCCCTTTGCCCAAAGGCAGGGTACCAGTCACAGGTGTGGCTCCTTAGAAGAAAAAGCACACCGACCCTGATGGAGGGGCACCCAGAAAGAGTCTCTTCCATCTAGAAACACCATCTCATGCCCTCACAATCCACTACTTCATTTTCTTCGAAACATTTATTGATAGCTAGTGCTGTTTTATCTATATATAAAAATAGAGCTGTATACTTATACACATAGCTGTACTCATTTCTATACCTGCATGTATATATTTTAATGACTTTTCTTTTTTCACTGACATTTAATGCCAAGAAAGCCATAACCCATTTTATCTTGTTCACCATCCCTATATAAAAAAATGTACTCCATAAGTACTGGAGAAATAAATAAGTCAAATCATATTATTTCAGCAGGAAATGATAGCATAGCCCTTGCATCAATGTTTAAATTCCTTCATCCCATAATTCTAATATCCCCAATTTTTGTGTTTACTCTTTCCTAAAGTATCATTGCAAAAATGCAATTCTTTCCTTTCTATTCATTAAACACTTCTCTCTTCCTGTCAGTATCTATTGTGTTTTTCCCTTAGAAATATTCTGACTTCTGAGGAAGAAGTTTAATTTTTAAGAGCATAAGCCCTAGAACACAATCTACCACTTGCTATTGGTATGACTCTGGGCAAAATTTATTCAACCATAAAATTGAGGGTACAGTGCCAATCTCTTGTGGTTAGAATGTGTATTAAAAATTAACACATGTATAACTAGATAATGCCTGGTATGGAAATCATTTAAGAAATATTAGCTATTTTCAATTATTAATAAAATATTACCAATTTTCCACTTCATCTTGCATCCCTTAGGATTTATCTCCTAATAACTTCTAACCAGGATCTGCAATGGCTTGACTCTGATTTCAGCTTCAGTCTTCTTAATAGGTTGTGTCGAAGACATATGTTTTCTCAATGAGCATTAGAGATAATTCCTTATGCAAAATGCACACCCATATCCACACACACTGAGGGACACATGCACTCTTCTGCTCAAGTATTCAAAAGGCCATGGAAAACGTCTTTCTGGACCTGACCAATATCTTGGGAAAATATTGGCTGGAATTCATTGAAATCCCTCTAGAGTGTCAAATGGGGAGGTGAACAGAGTGATGCATCGTTTTCTTCTCATTATTATGATAAGTTATTATCATACACTGAGAGTTTCCTTCATGGTTTGTACTATTAAGGGAGGCTTACCTGTACTACCAGAAATGAATCGCTGTGATCACTTACAAGTCAGAGCAAGCACTAAAAATTGGTAGACATTTTAAAGACTATATTTATATTTTAAAAATAGTTTCATTCTATATTCACGCAGCTATGTAACCGTTTAGCACAGAGATAATATTTTGGTATGTATTGTGATTAGACACAGAACCTAGAGACAGATTGCCTACTCTGTTTCTGTGCATGTGAGTTAACAAACTACATCACCTGTACATTAAGTTGCTATAAACAGTAAATGGATGAAATTTGTAGAAACCACTGAACGGGTTTGGAAAAGGACTTGCAATATATAAAGCATAATTTAATAACTAGCTGTTATCATTAGTACCGATAACTAGCTGTTATCATTAGTTACCTGTGATCCATTTTAATTATTCACAGTATGAGACAGATAAAGTGGGAGTAGCCCTAAATATATAATTCTATTAAAAGTAAACTTTCATGTTGTCAATTTACTAGTGCATTTGGAATGATTACTACTTATTCATAGGAAGAAGTACATTTTTCTAAATAAAAACCATGATACAGAAACTCTGATCTTGAGATTTAAACCTTTATTTCATATTATTAGTTATATAGCCTCAATAGATATAGCCTCTTATTGGTCCACTTTCCTGATCTCCAAAAGCTATATGTTATGGTTGATACATTGTGTCAACTTGGGGAGTCTGGAGGTTTAACTGAGTGATTCAGCAGGAAGCCAGGGTGCTTACTTTGTATACATCCTGAGCCTGTGGAAGAGGAAGGCATGGAGACTGTGTGAGAGCTACACGCCCCCTGGGTGGGGGCAGGCTGTTTACAATGTAAGGGAAGGAAGGAGGCTGCTTGCCTGCAATCCCACACATTTGTTGGTTGTTTGCTGCCATGAACGTTTGCCCTCTGCCATGTGCTACTCTGCCTCAGAACCAGCCAAATATGGACTGAAACCTCCACAAACTGTAAGCTAAATAAACCTTTCCTTCCTTCATTTTGAGTGTTGGGTATTTTGTCTCAGCAATGAGTGAACAGTAATCAAGACACCACAGTAATATTTTCATAAAAGAATGTTTATGACATATAAATGGCACCATAATTGTGGAAATTCCTGGTAAAACCCACTGAGAAATTATATTGTAATTAGCAAGGATATATTTAAATTATAATCAGGAAAGATGTGTTTTTAAAATTTTTTTGAAGTTGGTATTTTATATTCCTGTTTATGTTGTTATTTCCCTAGTATGTTCATAAAGTGTTTACATAAATATTTTGCATTAGTGATCACATCTCTAGAGCTATTTTTCTAGGCTAATGCTCTACCATAAGGTTAACCCCTAAAATTCCTTGCAGGAGCCAATATCACCTCACTGTCAGGGACTGTCTGAGAGTTATGAACATCTGTTATGAACTCAAGCTTTCTCATTAATAAGCTGGTACTGACCATTTATTTAAAACTTCTAGGAATTTTTTATGAGTTCATTATTTTCAGTCATATAAAGTGGTAGGCACAATGTTTGCCAGATAATATTGTTTCACATATTCATGATTACGCACCTTCAGCATCTAGAAAGATTGTCCCATCACCCCAAACAAAAATAATGTATGCTGGGAATTCCCAGGTATTTGTTAAAGAGAGTTTGCATAACCTGAGATGGGAGACTGCATTTGTGCCCTCAGTTTAGAAAACATTATTTAACTGTTAATAAAATGGGAAGGCAGAAATGCCAGGAGGGGACTTGTGTCCAAATATATAGAGTAGGAAGAAGAACTTACATTCAGAGAATTATTTTCAATGTACATTATTTCAAAGGATTGGAAAGGTGAGCAAGCACGAATAAGATTGAAGCATTCAGTAAACAAGAGACAGATACAAATTTCATTAGACCTGGAAAAACAGAAAACAGAAAGCTTGATATGTGGGGAAAAAATAAAACTTCAGGTGTGTTGATTTCTGTAGGAGAGGAGCTTGAGCTTTTTCATAAAGATATTTTATTGCCAAATTTCATTTTAATTAATAACCTCTTGGCACTCTTTAAAATGAATTCCTTACACTGGGATGGTGGAAACTTTTAATATTCTACAAATAAATTAATATCTCAGAGCACCTCCCATTTTTAGGCTGAAATTCATTTGCTGGTGATTTAAGCTGAAAAGTTAAATGGGGGATTTAAGAGCCCAGTAAATACATTCCAACAAATGTATCTATAAACCAATTATATCTTTATGCCTCATTGATCAGCATGTGCAGAGCTGGTTTGAGTGTCAGCAGCTAATCTGTATGTTGTAATTTTAAATCCTTTACTAAAAAGCCTGTGTAAACAGGAATGGTGTCTTTTCAGAACATGCTTCAATTTAAATTCAATACAGTTTTAATACTGTTTAATTCCCCCCTCTGTCCTTTCTTCAAACTTCCACTACAGCAGTCCTCTGATTTTCAGCATTATTTCATTCAGACACTCTCACGATCAAAGATTTGATAACCTTTTCTGCAAAGTCAAAGTAGAAAGCAGAGTACTCTAAACACTAAAACTCAAATCACGGGAAAAGGAAATGTAGCAAAAGCATGCAGCCCAAGAGGAGACAAGAGGAATCAGGATCACAGTAAGACAGGACAGGAGCCAGAGGTGCTGGGAAAGTCGATGGTCAGACACAACTGTCCCAAGTTCAAATCCCAGTTACAGCTAAAAGTGGTCAAGTATCCTTTCACTAAAATACCTGAGACCAGAAGTAGTTTGCATTTTAGTTTAAAAAAAATTGTAATATTTGCATATACATAACAAGATGTCTTGGAAATGAAACCCAAATATAAGCATGAAATTAATTCTTATTTCATATACACCTTATACATCTAGCCTGAGAGTAATTTTATATCATATTCTTAATAATTTCATGCATGAACCAAAGTTTCATGAGGTGGAATTTTGCACAATTTATGCCAGCACACAAAATGTTTTACTTTTGGAACTTTTTTGAATTTTTGGCTTAGAGATGCTTAACCTGCATACATTATTTTTGTTTGGGAGGATGGGACGATCTTTGTAGATGCTGGAGGTGCATAATCATGAACGTGTGAGACAACGTTATCTGGCAAACATTGTGCCTACCATTTTATAGGACTGAAAATAATGAATTCTTATAAAAATTTCCTAGACATTTTAAATAAATGATCAGTCCAAGCTTATTGATGAAAAACATTGAGTTTATAACAGATGTGAGTTGAACACACAGAACTAAGCCCAAGAAAGGATTCTGGGGCAGGAATTTTGGTAACTTCCCTTGGGGTAAAATAGTCAAGAGAAGTAGCCCCCACCCCGGTGTGAGTTGTGATCACATGTTTGAAAACGTGATGAGTGTTTGATAGGATATGGGAGGGGACTGGCCACCATGAGCCAGGTTGGGTTAGGATACTTTCAATGATCACCCTAAACATAGTGAGAAATGAGGGAAAAGAAAAATAGGTGTTTGGTAGCTAAAAATGTAGTCTACATGAGGACTGTGGGCGGCTGTTAATAATTCCTCTAAGGTGAAACCAATCAGAATGTGTTAATGCTGCAGAGAAACAGAGTTTTGCTTACTTTGTATTATCCAAAGTGGGCTCTTTGTTTTCCACCGTCTGGAAGGTTACTATTTCTTGTTCTCTCTCATCATAAGGCAGTATCGCTGTCCTTGGTACAAGACAGCTGGGTACTTTTTCTGTTTTGTGCTATATTCTGCAATAAGTTTCAATCTTTCATTCAGTCAACTTCAAACATCCATTCCTTAACTCCTAATCTTGGTTAATAATGGCCTCTTCATCCAAAAGCAGTGATGAAGGGCTGAGGAATTTATGTATGTAAAATATTTATCATTGTCCCTATAAAATATTGCCCCTGCAGTTTCTGTAAAACTTTGGATGGTATGAAAGCAAACAAGGCACTCATTCTTGGGGAAAACCCAGCTCAATAAATCAATTCAAATTGAGCAATGACTTGGGCAGAGAATCAGTATTTTCAGCAAAAACTCAGAATATTTTATGTCTTTTGGCTCCTATGCCTATCAAACACAGATCTTGTGAATTAGGGTAAGACTATCCACATCCGTATGTAACATTTCAGCTAAGGCGCAGTCAAAATGTCAAAGCTTGTGTTTCATCATATACAGTCTGTTAAGTAAAGCAGTGCCAACTACAATTAATAGCCATCAAGGAAGAGAGAGGTTGTCACAAGCTGACATCCCCAGTGAAACATGCTGTAAAATAACATATCAAGCAGCCCTATAAATAATGTACATTCACTATAACTTCACCTAAGTCAGAGACAAGCCCATTGTCAGAGTAAGTTACATTTTAAAAAGCCCATCCCCAAGATGAGATTGTGGAAAGGCTTTAAACTTTTTCCAATTATTAATATATAATTACATATTAATTTGCCAAGTACAGGGTGAAGTAGGATTTATACTTTGAGAAAGAAAAAGTCACCTTGTCTTATTAAAATGGAGAAGAAATATTTGCTAGGAACCTAAGTTTCATTTCAAAATCCATCAGAATCCTACATTGTGTCAGTTAGAAATACTTGTCTTGATAACATGCAAATTCTTACTGGGAGAAGCAGGCTATCCTCAGAAACACCTCAGATCACCAGAAGGAACATGGAATTTTGTTATCAAAGTTACGTCTAAGTCCACCTGCCACTGAGCTTGGCACACATTTTGAAAGGTTCCTTGTTGTTCTTTCTGGATTTCAAAATCAGTTTTTATGTTAAACAATCATGTGGGAAAGTGCAAACTCTGTTAAAAGGCAAACCTAGAAATACACTGTTAAGCTGCTTCCAATAATAACAGAAGATGCACCTTTTGACCCTCAAGCCTTTCTTTTCCCTTCTACCATTAACTTTCAAAAGTACCTGAAGTTGCTAGAGCTCTTGAACATGTGAATGGAAATGGTGGTTGACCATTGGAGGCCAGATTTCTCTTTTGTCTGCTTGGTAATTAGGCAAGTGGGGAAGTTTAGAAATGCAAGTTAAAGTCTTCCTTGCATAAATGTTGCTGTTTTTCTGTGCACAGTATTGTGACCTGTAACACTATTTCTAAAAACAAGAATGAGACTGCCAATATGTCCCAGGGATAGTGTATTTTTTATCGCAAAGACCATCACTTTAGTTACAGTTGCTTTGTAATATCAATCATTTGGATTAGCCTTGTATATCCTATACATTTCCATGTTTTATTAACATCAGTATCCCAACACTGGGAAACAGCACAGGACCAGGTCCACTGCTTTCAGGAGTCATTTGCTTGGAAAGAAATCATTAAATACATCAAACACATACATTTGTGTGTATATATGCAAATGTATATCCATAAACACAAATAGCATATATACAAATGCATATATACACACACAAATGTATATGTATGTATGTACAAATGTGAATATATATACAGATGCATATATATTTATACACAAATATATATATATGTATATAATTTCAATGAATCATGAAATTTTTATGTGGTCTAGGAAACTTCTATTTTCCATATATGCACTTAAACTTTAAAGAAGTAGCTACAAGTGTAAAAGTTTACTTAAAATAAGTAATAAATTATCACTACTTTATGTTAAATTTTTCTACCTTGTTTTTCTGAAACATTTTCCATTCTCCTTGTTGATTTACTTTAGTCAATTTGATTGAATACAATTTAACTCATACTTGAAAGATTAATAACCTTTCCTCTTTAAATTACCTACTTTGTTTATCTTGTTTGTTTTTCATGCTACATAATACCTCACACGATACTTCTTAAAAAGGATTATAATACCTTTGCACAATTTCTGACAATAATATAAAAAATAACATTATGGCACCATCTAGTGACCTAATATTTCTTTTATTCTCTTGTAACTCAGCTCAAAAACACCTATTTCTATGGCTTACTTAAAACTATTTGTGTGAGCAAATGTGAGCTGGGAACAGTTTCTTTGTACAGTTCCCAGGAATAAAGCAAACTGATACCTGGAAACTGAAATTTCAAAAAATAATTTCCCACTTGGAGAATAGGAAATGTTTTATAAGCAGTTTGATTATTTTGGACTTAGCCAAATTTTGTTAGAGCCAAATGGAATTACTACAGGTAAGGAAACACTTGATGAAATCACTATATACTCATTTTGAAATTGAACAAGGTCATCCTTCTCTTGAAAGTTTTTCTCTCAACAATGAAACTTTTTCTTGTGTAACAAGACTAATGTAGCTACTTTTCTCATATAAGTAACTGTGACCACTGATCATAAAACATGAAAATTATGATCAAGGGAAAGTAATAAATTTAATTCCAGCAGAGATAAGTATTCCTTTAGAACAGAACTTTGCATTCTCTTAATTGGTAAGCATTATTTGGTATTATGATGTAAACATTGTTCTATGCTTTGTTTCCAGATAATGTAAGTTTTGCACTCTGTTTTATAAACCTTTCATCATTTTAAAATTACAATGCATTTTAAGCAGTGAATTCTTGCTTTTTTTGTGTTTACAGGAAAATTCCAGTTATGAAAGCACTAACTCACCTTTCTGTTTGAAATGCACTCCTTTGTATTTACAGTGAGAGGTAGAATTCACCAAATGGAGTTTGCTAAAAGCATACTTAGAACCAGAACCTTCAGGTTATGAAAACCTATGAGTGGATTACACTACAAGTCAACTAAATGTGCCCAGTTGCATCTGTGACTTCAACTCCATCTCAGAAGGGCAGCTTGGGTGCTGATATTTGCACTCCTTTCCACCTTGAAATAAGAATTTGACTGAGTAAAATAGGAAACAATTAATCTACTTAGACTAAAACAATAGGAAATGAAAATAAATGTGCATTAAAATTTAGATTAAGAAATCTATAAAATAGTGAAAAAGGCTTTGTGAAAAAAATATGTACTGTAGTTTGTTATATGATCCAAAGGGTAGAAAGGGACATTAGTACGATGTTATATCCATCTGCAGTCTGTTTTCTCTTCATAACTGGCAATATCCTTTTACTAGTGTGGAAAAGGGGGTGGTTCCACATGATATGGAAGTTGATTTGTCTTCTTTTTAATTAATACTACATTGTTTTCCATCCATAGTGAGGTTGCTTAATGATCTCTATTCTGTATCACAGATATAGATACACACTAGAATAGTCTTGAAATAACTAATCTGAATCAATTTGTTTTCATACATGTCTTCATCTATTTTCAAGGCTCAAGTGGTTGAGTTAAAATATTACTTCTGCGGTGAGCTCATGACTTATTTAAAAATGTATAGTGTTTATTTGAGTGTTCTGGAAGACGGTATTCTCTCTCATAATGACAATGATATTGTTGATGCTCTCAGGTGTGTACCAACATCTGTTTAGTAGGATGTGTCATATATTAATCCAGCCAAAAAAGTAGAAATCAGTATCATTAGCATTGCAGAAGTGAGAACATTTCCAGTATAGCTCCATTAACATCGGTCCCGGGCCAGTAGATATACAAGCATTGTTTCATCATTTTATGTTTATGTGTAAATAAGAATTCTGCTATTCTTTTTTTTTTTTTAAGAGCAGAATATTTATTGAGAGAAAGAAAGCTTCTATCCAAGAGAGGGACAGAAGGGGGGCCCGAGTGGGTTACCCCCAACTCTGTCTCTTCCAGGGACTTTTATAGGGAAAAACCATGAGGTGAGGCGGGTCCAAGGTAGGGGAAATGGACAAAACTATGGTCCACCAATAAGATTGCGAGGATGAATATTTAGGTAAGACTGAGTGGACTGGGATCAAATGGGAAAGCGAGTCACGTAGCAAGCGGGCATGAATGCAGAGCGGGGCTTTTCCCGTAAGGGTTGGGTCAGGGGCTTTTCCCGTAAGGGTCGGGTCAAAGACTCTTCAAGGTGGTCAATCCCTGCTGTTCATCCCCGAGGAGGTATGTGGAGGCATTTGTTTAGTCTTCCATCTTGAGGTCTGGCCCCCAGGTATCTTATCTTCTATGTTGGCTTCTTCGAGGGCCCAGCCCTGTCTGACTGCCTATAGTATTTCTATCTATCTCAGCTGCCTATAACATTCCACCCTCTGAAGAAGTAACCCGAACTGCCATTCTTAATGGGATTGCACACCCTCTGCCTTCTTCCTGCTCTTCAAATATATAACGGATCACTATAACCAAAGGCTTCCTCATCTGACCAGAAAACGAAATAGCCATGATGATTGTGCAAAAAAAAAAAGAAAACATGATATGAACTTTGTTCTAAAGAACTGTATGCTTGTATGAGTATTCCAGAAAGGCACAGCAAACATTTTGGTGAGACTATGTCACAGGATATATATGCTATTCCTGCAACTATGACCTAATGAAAACCTGGAGCTGCGCTTCTCTGCGTTTTGTTCTCATTTTTTGTGATTGCTCAGGAACATTGCTCAGGAGAGACATGCACTGTGTAGAGACGACTTGAAAAACTGGCTTAGAACTGAAGAAGACGGAGCTAATATAAAGGTTTCTTTTTTAGCTGTTTTATTCAATTTTAATGTTTTTCCATTAGTAACTTTTAAGCAAAATGATTTTTATTAAGGAAAAAAAATGCACTGACCACATAATTCTTTATTTCACACAGCTACACAAATATTTGAACTACACATTTCATATTCAAGATAATGGCAAATAAGATCCACTGTACAGTACACAAGGAAAGAAAATATCTAAGCATATTTAGAAGCTATAGAAATATCTATACACAACAAGCAAAAATTGAGTATGTTTTTAATCTTTAAAGTAGTGCAACAGGTCCACAGCTTTGTAACAAAAATGTCTTTACAATATCCCTCACAGTGTCCCACTGATAGCTAAAGCAAGATAGCAGTTTTTAGAAAATAATGTTTTAAAATGGTACACATGGATTGCTTTTTCTTATGTGAAAAATAAAGAGTATTGGCAACCACAACCAAATAAAGGCAGAGAGGAGATGAGTGAAATGTTATCAGACTAGTTAAGCTCCTTTCACTGAATGTGGGATTATTCCTGCAAGCACCTACTGGAGTCTTTAGAGGAGTATCTCACAGGAAAAGAAGCCCGGCCCAACAATAACTATAGGCTGACTGCAAGTGTCTCCAGGTCTAGGAAGAAAAGGAAACAGAACTCAAGTCACTAGCAAGGTGGAATTCATACCTCCATAAAATTTGGAAGCATTACTACTAAGTAGAAATTAAGGAGGATGCCCAGTGATGTTGCATGTTTATTTTTATTTCTTTAATTTTTCTTTTTATTTTGTTTATTAG
>PVLD010002536.1:89765-121233 GCA_004027595.1 Dinomys branickii
TAGGCATGATATCTTGTCCAAACAATATTGGCACAAACTTTTCAATGAGCTAAGAGAAGCTATAAGTATGGTTTGGTGATGGGAAAAAAAAAAACAAAAAAAAAACAGGCCTGAGAATCAGTGGAACAGGAAAGAAGATGCAGATACAACGCGCTCAGCCACGTTCTTTGACAAAGGAGCCAAACATATTCGCTGGAAGAAAGGTGGGCTCTTTAATAAATGGTGCTGGAAAAACTGGCCTTCCACATGCTAAAGACTAAAACTAGACCCGTGTCTATCACCATGCACTGAAGTCAAAATGGATCACAGATCTAAATAGTAAAGTAGAAAAACTAAATTTACTGGAAGAGAAAATAGGTAGAAACCTCAAAGACAGATGTAGACTTCCAAGAACAAAACCCAGACTGCAAGGGAAATACCAAGAATCAACAAATGGGATCTCACCATACTAAAAAGCTTCTGCACAACAAAAGAATCGCCAACAGAGTGGAAAGACAACCCACATTACATTGTTTGAAAATTCTGTTAACCTTTCAAGCTGGATTCTCATAACTCTTTTCACATACATTCTCTTATAAGATGTTATCTTGATTGAAATTCATGAAGAAAATACAACATCACACCGCTATGTAGTTGGAAGAGAGAAGCTGCTGGGTGTAGTGCACAGCTGCAGCTCCAGCCCTCAGGACACTGAGGTAAGAGAATAGCATGTTTGAGGCCACTGTGGGCTACTAAGAAAGCCCAAAACCAGCTCAAAAAAGAGCTTTTTTTATTTTATTTTTTTTTAGACAAGGTCTTACTATGTAGTTCAGGCTGCTCTTTAACTGACTTTGTAGCCCAGGCTGGCCTCAAACTGATAATGATCCTCCTGCCTCAGCCTCCCAAATGCTGGGACCACAGGCATGCACCACCACACCCAGCCACAAAGAGCATTTTAAAGCCTTTTCTGAAAGGCCATTTGTGTATCTTCTTGCCTATGGGTTTTACTGAATTGTTTGTTCTTTTACTGAGCTGTAAGATTTCTTTGTATATTTTGGAAAGCAGCTTTTTGTTAAATGCGTGTACCGCAAATATTTTTTTTTCAGTCAGGGGCTCCTCTTTCATTTTATTAACATTGTCTTTGAAGAGCAAAGGTTTTTTAATTATAGTGAAAAGCTTAAACATCTTTTATGGTTCATGTTTCCTTGTGTGCACATGTGTCCCCTATCAAAAATACTTTAATGCTGCTTTGGTGGTGCACGTCTACAATCCCAGCCCTTGGGAGGCTGAGGCAGGAGGATACCAAGCTGGAATCAAGCCTGGGCGTTTTGGTGACTAATGAGAGCTTATCTCAAAAAAAACAATAACAAAACTAAAAATACAGAGCAATGTGAAGGCCCTGGGCTCACTCTCCTATACCAGAAAAAAAAAGCACTAGTCACATCAGACAATTGGGAAGTACTCTACCACACAGCTCACCCCCAGGGGCCCTCCCCCTTCTTTTCAGATAGGGTTTCCTTTAAGTTTTCGGGCTGGTTTTCTTTTTTTTTTTTTTTCTTTTTTTAGAAACATAAAAGTACAAAAACATATTGACAAACAGACACCCATTATCATAGAAAATAGTACAATCACAACTAGACATGCAATAATGATCAAACCAGAAACGAGGAAAGAAGGAAGGGGAAATTATAGATGTATGCATACACAGGACAGCTAACAGTTGTACTACTGTCTTCTATTGCTTTACTGAAAGATACTATTAATGATCATTAGTTTAATTTTTTTCTTTTTAAAAGGAGATAGACTGTATAGAGGTGATAATGGAGATGGAGGGAAGAGAGAGGAAGTAGAAATAAAAAGATCAAGCTGAGATTTGCGTACATACAAATATCATGCAATGAAAACATTCATTATGTATTGCAAACATAAAGAAGTTCAATTAAGATGCTGTACATTTAAAACACATATAATAGGTTGGTGAGATACCAAGTACTCTCTACAATTACTTTGAAATTTCTGAGGTACAAGAATTGTAAATGTACAAATTATGAAGAATTTTCAATATGCAGAAATACAAAGAATTTCAATTGTGGCACATGTAGTATATATATAAATACCCACATACCACCTTACAGCATTTATGTAATATCAACATACCAGAGACAAAATACTTTATGAAGAGTACAATTTATTTCTCTAAGTCTTGAAGAGTAAGAAGCCCAAGGTTAAGGTTCCAGTAGGTTCTGCTTTCTGCTGAGAGCTACTCTCGACTGTCGAGATAGCGTCTTCCTCTGTGTTCTCCAGGGGAGGGGTGCATTCTATCCTCACACGGGGAAGACAGGAGAAAGAGCAAGTCAGTCAAATTGTTTGAGAAACCTCTTTCAGGAAGCCTCAGTCTCATGCAAAAGTGAGAAACTCTTACAGTGTAATTGCCCCTTAGAGAGCCCATTGTAGGGTTAAGTGCATTTTTTGTTTTTGTTTTGTGGTACTGGGGATCAAACTCAGGACCTTGCACTTGCCAGGCAGGTACTTTTTCCACTGAGCTATATCCCCAGCCTGGTTAAATGCATTTTAAAGGACTAATATCACATTAGCTCTTAAGCTTCAATGCTCAAAACCTGAATAGTGAAGGGGACAAATAAAAGGAAAGCACATACCACATAGAAAATACATCTACAGATATGTATAAACAGAAATAGAAAAGTTTCCCCTAAGTAAATCTACTATAGGTTGGATGAGCTTTAATTTTAACTATTTCAAGAAGTTCCAGTAATGTTACAGTACTTTCAGGGGTAACTAAGACCTTGTGAATATGTCTAAGTTAGATGGACTTTGTCTACCTACTTATCATCAAAGTGTTGAACACTGCACTAGTTATTTGTGGAAGGACCTCTGAAAATTGTTAAAGCACTCTTGTCTGCTGTGTGCTATCATGTGAAACATGAAGATTCTCTTTGCAAAGGTATTTCAGTATTTGTCTATAGAGTAGTTTTTACTTAAATCAAGGAATTACATCATGATTGTCATATAGATCTGAAATAAAACAAAAACACAAACTGTTTCAACACATTCATTTTTTTATAGTTCTGAATCTTGGAAACCCAAGATCAAGGTGCCAGCAGGGTCAGTTTCCTCTGTAGATTTTTTCCTTAATTAGGAGATGACCACTCGCTTGCTGTCTCCTCACGTTTTCCTTTCCTATGTGCCTGACACGTCTCTCTCCATGTGTTCTAATCTCTCCTTTTAAAGAAACTAGAGGCTGCATGTGTGCCTGCCTCAGGAGTCTACTGTACTTAGTCACTTTAAAGACCATGATTTCAAAAGAGTTCTATTCTGAGTTATTGAGGGTTAGAGCTTCAGCATATGAATTTTTTAGGACAGTAGTATTTATCCTACAGTAAACCACTTCTGAAACCCGGAATTTTCTGTCCCTGAAAAATACAAAATATTCACCTCCATCCCCAAAACACCAAAGTCTTAACCCATTTCTGCATCCATTCGGGGTCTCAAATCTGTACTATCTGAGTAATGCATAGGTGAAATTTGAGTTATAATTCATCTTGAAGCAAAATTCCTCTCCTGTGGGCTTATGAAACCAGGTTGGACCTGCTTCCAAATGCAATGGCGGGACAGCCATTGTACAATAGCCATTTTTACTTCACATGAAAGAAATGGAAAGAGGGGAAAGATCGTGGTTTCCAAGCAAGCCCCAAAGCCTACAGAGAAAATTCCATTTCATTTTACATCTCAAGAAAACTCCTTTGGGTTGGATGCTTTGTGCTGGAATTCACTGGTATAGCAGCCTTGATATGTCACATTTCTAGGGTGGCAGCGTTTTTATCTTCAGGGCAGGGCACCAGGCTTGCAGCTGAACTTCTCAGCCATGGTCCTATGTCTGGCTGAGCTGCAGCATTGCGCTTGAGTAGGTGGAAACCACTCTGAAACCAAAGAGGAGAAAGCGTTGCTCGTGGTGATAGACCAGAAAGTGATAGGTCCGAAACTGCCAGCTCAGAAGGAAAGGAACACAGTGGTCCCAGGTGGGCCCTGGAGCGCATGGCTGAGTACAGTGTCTGTCCTCAGCCTTCTCGTTGCTTGAGAAATCGCAAACTGAATCCTCCATTTTGTGTTGCTTGTGGTCAAACATGACCCTGGCTAATACACTAACTCAAAATGCTTAAAAAACTAAAAAGAAAACTAATTAAAAATATAGAAATGGTCAATAATCTGTATTGCTGGTGATTAAACAATATATACACACAAATGCACAAAGATATTTTTCCACTATATCATCTCTGATTCCTGTATATCTTAATTCTTTGCAGATGGACTTTCAGCTTTGATTTGGCAAAATAGCTCTGGAAATGCCAGATTTATATCTTACTAGCAAAAGTCTGCATTTTCTTCATCATTTTAGCACAAACCTCCGGCCTTACTAGATTGACATGTCTATTGTCCAAATGAGCACTGTTATTAAGGAGTGGAATAAATAGACTGGCACAGTTCTAAAATATTTTTATCCTCAAGGTAAAGCCAGGATATGATTAACATAAAAAGGAAACTAGGTACTGTAAGAAAAAAAATCAGCAGGCATCCATGAATCACATTGGTCTAGTTTCCCTCAAAATATTTGTTATTGTTTTTCTTTTACAAATTGTACATTTACTCTAAGTGATTACAAAAGAGTTGCCTTAATAATGTCATGTGTATCTGCAGGAGAACTGATGGGAATGCTAGTGGGACGGTGCAAGGAAGGGAACTGGAGGAAGGAAAGAGGAAAAGAAGGAGATAAAAGATTAAAAACGGGATTGCATGGCAATGCTCTCTCAAGCTTTTGGTACAGAATCTGACCAATTATTTTCATATTTGCTTTTTTAGTTTTCTTCCTCACTGTTTTATTTTCCTGTGTTGGATAATAAGATTGAAGGCAGGAGAATTTCTGCTCAGTTACTCACATACAGTCTGGATAGTGCAATTATGATAACATAAGAATGGATTTGAGAGTTTACTGACACATGGAATTTGATTATCTCTTTTATTCACTTGATTCACCTATTATATTTGCTTTTCTCATAACAGAACCAGGAAGAACCAGTCATCTCTGGAGAGCGGTTATTATATTTTTGCCTAATATTTTTAGACTCAAGTAATTCACAAATTCTGATTAGGTTGGGGGTTTTTGAGATGTTGAAATGCTTGCCAGAAATGAACTCATTTTAGGAGTCCCTATCCTCATGTCACAAGCCATTAATTCAATAAACTAGTCAGATCTTGAATATTTACTTAACCATCTAGAGCTCATTATTATAATCACACCAAACCATGTGGCCTTAAATGTTTATGGATAAAATGATGTACATGGTCTTACTACTCACAGCATGCAGTAGCTCCCAATTTACTACTAAAATTATAATTACGGTCATTTTTATTTGGGTAGAGGTGGGAATACATTCCTATTATATTTCTTTCAATGTTTACTAAAAATCCACAGAGGAAGAAAGGAAGTGAGTTATTTACACTTATGCAATGCCAGATAAATTCAAGCTCTTCAATAGCCTCAAACCCAATGACCAGTTTCATTAATGCAGAAAAAGGAAATATTTATGTCTAGACTAAAATATATAATTCATAAATATTGATATCCTAAGATTTGAGACTTCAACAGAGTGATCATTATGAATTTTTAAAAATAAAAGTTACTTTGTTATATGTTTAAATTGGGCAATTGAAACTGAAAAATTAAAATCATAGCAACTCTTTGTAAGTGGAGACTGTTTTTATGAGGTCAGATGCATACTGGAGGAAATATTTTAGGAGCCAGAGAAAATGTCTGCGCCAATCTGGGTCTCACCTTTGCTTTAAGTACATTTTAGGTTTCTGAATCATTGAGGGACATAGGGAGTTGTGACTTTTTGCCTCTATAGATTAGAATTAAATTTAAAGTATATGAATATTTAAATTTAAAGTATATGAATAATTGATGACGGGTTATTTGATCAATCTTGTATGTCTGTATGTGTTATCCTGAACACACACTTCGAAGATATCAGTGTGCAAAGCAGCAACTATTGGTGGTTTTTTTGTTTTTTGTTTTGTTTTTTTTTGGCTCTGGTTTTTTGTTTTTTGTGTTTTTCTGTTGTTGAGAGGATTAATTGTCTGACCAATTTTGCATGTCTGTATTTGGGTTCATATATATATACACTTCGAAGATATCAATAGGTAAAGCAACAACCACTGTTGAGCCCATGTCACTTTGTCTGTAGATCAGTTTTGATTGTACTATTTTTATGCTAATTTGTGTCTGTGTGTTAATATGTTTTTGTGCTTTTATTTTTCTAAAAAGAAAAAAGAAAAAAAAAAAAGGCCAGCCTGGGCAACATAGAGAGGCCTCATTGAAAAAGAATAAATAAATAAAGTATATGAATATTTAGTAAAATCTGTAAAAGTTAAGAATAACCAATATTTAACAGTAATATTTGTGCAGTTCTTGCTTTAATATAAGCATTGCTCAAATGGTTTGCATTTAATTTAATAATAACTCATTTAATTCAATAATCACATGGTTTCTTTTTTCTGCTCTTCATAAAGATGAAGAAGATCATCATAAAATTTCACATTGTCAGACAATAGTTCGCATAAATTTATGCATGCCTACTATCAGCAAAACACTTTATCAACTCCCAGTATACTCATGGTTTTGATCTAAAATGACCTCCAAAGCCTCCCGTGTTTTCTTGGTGATTGGATTAAGGTTGCTGTAGCTGATTTAGTGTTAGAAGGCAGAGCCTGGTTAGAGGTGGGCACTGGGGGTGAGACCCAGAAGGTATATCTTCCAGGCTCTTCTCTTCTCTCTCTGCTTCCTGGTTGCCTGGTCATGAACAGCTTTCTTCAGCCATACCTTTCCATCATGCTCTTCCTGCCATGGAGCTGATATGGTAAACAAGTTCATGGAGAACAGCACTCGCGAGAGACCAAGAGAGCAGAAAGGAGCAAAGCTTTATTGAGCCAGCTGGCAGACAATCTCTAACCAGGAGCCAGAGAAAATATCTGTGCCAATCTGGGTCTCAACCTTGCTTTAAGTACATTTTAGGTTTCCATAGTAACCCTTGCCTCATTTTGGGGAATCTTACAAGAATGTCACACAATTTTCCCAAAGTTTACGTCTCTCTGAAGCTTTCAGACAGCCAGATTCCAGATGACCATTGCAGTTTAACATTTAGCCTACTTCCCAGTTTGCCCTCTTTGTTCTGTTGCCATTTCATGACTTTGCTCTCCTTTACATAGGTTGATAACTAACCAATGGGAGGCACTGAAAAGTGTGATCAACTATAAGTGAACTTAAGTGACTTCTCTTAGTATGGAGTTAGAAAAAGGAGATGGACTCTCCCTGCCCTATCAGAGCCAGCCAAATACGGACTGAGTACACAAACAAAAAATCTTCTCCTTTAATTTGTGGAATTACAATATTCGGTTCCATTTAATACTTACCACGTTTGAGAGAGGGAAGTAAACACTGGTCTAAGGTGACTCCCATCCTTACATTCTTCAGCCTAATAGGAGTTGCAGATGTAAGCAATTCCAGAATATAATTACACATGTGGTACGCTGGAAACAAAAATTTGGAAGCACACATATGAAGTCAATTATGTTCAAGGAAGCTTTAAGGAAAAGGTAACACTGGAGTTGATTCTAGAAGGATAAAGACAATTGAGTCAGAAGGAAGATTTATTCATTCCTCACCAGTGTCCCAGAGTCTCATCACTGCCAAAGTTTTAGAGTCACAAACTTTGTTAGGCAACAAAGGAGGAAAGTTATGCTGTTCATTGCAGTAGTATGTTTAGCAACACCTCTGGGTCACAACATTCAAATAGCTATTCCTTGGTCAAAACTATGGAAATTGCCTCCAGATATTAAATGCCCTGTGAGAGGGGAATCCTAATTGATCCTGATTAAAGGCTATCAGTTGATTCGGAAAATATCCAAAAGCAGAATTCACAAATCACATTTCCGCATGGGCAGAATTTCTACTGAACCTAGAGAAGGAGGATGCTGGGAGAAGTCAGACTATGAGAGTCATGCCACCAAAGCCGCACATAGCAAGTTACACTCAACGTCTCAGGCAACTGGGCCCTGAGAACAGTACACCAGGAAATTATTTATCCATGAAAGCATCAATGCGCTGATCTCTGGAGGAAAATTTGAGTTGAAGAATTTAGATGCATTATTTGACTCCAAAATATATTCTCCTTCATATCATCTGGAATTGGTGATGTTTTATTCATTTTTTTCCTGTTTCTACTTCCATAAACAAAATCGTAACAGTGAGCTCCCTCTCAGTTCACACTAGATTTATCTTCATTGATGAGAATATCAAATAGTTAGCCTAAAAATCCTCAACATAATCACCCTCATTCTTGTCATCTTATTTATATTTATCTAACTGATCATGCATGACTATCTGAAACTTCCAGTTCTCTCTGTTGAGATAAAAGTGTCATTGAATACAAGCTAATATTCCCTACACAATAACATTCTATTTAAAAGCATATTGAAAGCACCTGCTACTGGTTCTTCTAAACTGTAGTTTTCCATATTATCTTTAAAATTCTTTTAAAAAATCTTCTCTTCCCTATGGTATCATTCTCAATGCCACCTTCCCTTGATGGTTTTCCAAATATGAGATTGTTTTCTTCTTGCATCCTCTGAAGATTACAAATGCCACAACCCCAATGATCCTGTGCAGAGTATTTCTTGTGTGCATCATGACAACTGTAACAGTGCGGTCTATCAAAGTCATCCTAGTCAGGAAGCCATCAGAAGGCCTCTCAGGAGTGTTGATATACGCTGCATAACTATGGCATGAACCTTTATAAGGGTACGATTCTGTTTGTTTAGAAGTTTTTAAGCAAATAGGAACACAACAAATATTCTCATCCAAATAATCTTTCATGTACTTGTAAAGGAAATGCAAATGGAGTGTGTGTGTGTGGGTGTGTGTGTGTGAGAGAGAGAGACTGCATGTGTGTGTGTGAATGTGCACAGACATGTTTTCCTGTTAGGAAATGTATAAAAAACTCTCCAAGAAATAAAATCTAGGGAATTTACCTAATTCTTACTAATAATCTCCCTGTTAAATATTTGTCATACATAAAGTAAACTAATTCTAATTCCCCCAAATATACTGAGGCTATTTACAGATTCAATGGATTATAGTTTTCATTTTTAGACTATGAAATTTTTTATTAACATAGAAATACTCCCAAAGGAGATCACTCTCTTTCAGAACCCTATACTAGAACTCAGAGTTAGGGATTTAGGAACATTTTCACTTATTTAAGGATGATTTATTTACTTTTAGTTCTGGGGACTAAACCCAAGATTTGCAAAAGGTAAGCAGGCACTCTACCACTGAGCTAGATGCCCAGCTTGGGGTGATCAGCTTCAGTGTATAATGACAAGGTGGGAGGAATAAATTCATCTAATAAATGCTCTTGTGACTGGATGCTGAACCAAACCCTATTAACTGTGTTTCTTAACTATGTGTTCTTAGTTGAGGTACATAACCCCAGTATATCGGAAAATGATTGTGTTAACCATTATATTCCCTACTCAAGCCTCAGGTTACCTGTTAGTTTGCAAAAAAAAAATAAAAATAAATAAATAAAAAGAACAAAACATAAAGAAGACCAGCAGCCTGTGATGCCTTATTCAGGTCTGAGCTGAATCCTGAGGCCAGTTAGGGTTCTCAGAGAAGTAGCTGGAATCTAAAAAACTTGTAACTATTACCATTTCCAGTGCTTTGGTACCCAAAGTGCATCAACAAATTGTTCAGCTCATAAAATAGGTTTGGCAAGTATTGTCAGTAAAGGAGATCTCCGCCTTGTGTCACTGTCACTAATACACCAACGTGAGCTCGTGGCGCCAGGTCAGTGGCGCAGGCAGGCGCAGTCCTCATAGGGAGAGGACTTTACCTGCTGGGTCCGCTTCAGCAGGCTCTCTCAGTGCTGATCATGGGTGTCTTGCAGGCCATTTGTTTCCTATGCATGTGAGAGTGTGAATGTGGCTGGCTGCTGTTTCTTCTCAAAGCCCAATCAATATCTGTAGAAAGGTTCCTGGCATTAAAAAAACACATGGTTAGATACAGATTATGCAATTGCATGTGACCAAAAAATACTTCCTTTCATCTTTTCATAAATACTTGACAATAAAGAGATAAATATCAAGTAGTTATCATACATTATATATATTTCAATATGTCACTCATTGTTATCTCAGTAGATGTTGACAAAAAATTCTACACGATAGGGATAATGAGCTCCATTTTTCAAAAATGGACAGTGAGGCTTATCATAATTTAAAGGTTTGCTTCTCTGGAGCATAATGGTCCATCCATAATTTCAGCTGCCTTGAAGGATGAGAAAGGAGATTTGTGAGTTTGAGGCTGGACCCAAAGTAACAAACATAACCTGTCACCAAAAAAAGGGAGCTAAGGGTAAGATTTAAGGTGAATTGCTTGCCTAGCAGAAGGCACTGGGACCAGTCCACAGCATCACACACAAAAAAGTTGTCCCAAATTTAGGACAAATAACTAAAGAAGTCAGAATTTTTAAGCTAATTCTGTCTAACTTTGGTGATGGAGACCTCAATTCCTATTCTGTTCTTTTTTCTTATAAAACACCTAATTAAACAATAACAATGACTTTGTCTCATTAAATTGTAGGTCCTCTGATGTGATTATTACTATAGAATTTCAGTACAATTTAAAGAATCCTTATTTAAAAAGATATATTTCTTAGACCTACTCACCATAGTTATTATCTGTTGTAGTGTATGAGTCAAAAGTACTAACAGGTTCATATCTATGTTTTCATTTAAATAATTGTGAACTTACAGAAAGACTGCAAAATTATTACATGCCTCTCATACTTTTCCTTCACGCTGCTCCCTCTGAAATTGTTATGTAACTATGCTACAGCTATCAGTATTATAGAATTAATGTTGATACATTGTTACTGACAAATTTACAGAGCTTTCAAAATTTGTCAATAGTCCTGCTAAAGTCTGTTACTTGATCAAGAATCACATCCAAACTCTCATAAGGCATTTAGTTCTTAGTCTTTCCCAAGAATCCTCTAATCTGTGATAGTCCTTAAATCTTTATTTTTTTCTGACCTTAACTGATTTGAAGACCATTGACTAGTTATTTTTCTTAGCACGTCTCAATTCTGGATGGTCTGAAATCATCTTATTAGATTTATTAGGTATTTGAGGCAAAAATACAATTAAAATGAGGTGGTACTGTGTTGTTCTCAGAGTATTATGATAGTTACAAGAAATCAACATGTTTTATTACTTGTACCTATTGTAGTCTATCATTTTCTCTTTTTGAAAAGCTATTATTAAGCATTGTCATTACATTCATTATCTTATTAGAGCCTCTGAGATTTTCTTACTGCCCATCATATCGTCACTCATTTATTTTCCCCAATTTTACATGATTTTTATCTCTAACAATAACTATTTGAACATTCACTAATTGTCTTAGTCACTTTCTTCATCACTGGGACAAAATACCAGATACTCACAACATAAAGAAGGAGAGGTTGATTTTGGCTTAATTCATAGTGGTTTCAGTCCACAGTTGCAGAGTCCAAAGCAAAACGGCATAGAAGGAGAACTATGGCAGAGTAAAGCTCCTCATATCATGGCATCCAGGAGGCAGACAGTAAAGAAGAGCTGGGAAGGGAAATAAATTCTATCAGTGTATGCCTTCAGAAATCTGCCTTTTCTGACCAGAACTCCCCTTCTAACAGCCAGTAAGCCATAACACCTCCATGCTTTCCAATGGTTCCACCTTCCAAGGAGTCCACCTTCCCACGGTTCCGCCTTCCAATGGTTCCTACATGGGTCTTTAGGGATACACCTAGAGATAAACCATAATGCTAATGGCATTTTCACTATTCTTCTACATGTATTAATTTAAATTCTATTGGAAGAGAGACCATTGATAGATGTTTTACTATATTGGTCATAATGCATAATTATCATTTATCTTATTTTACTTTTTAGTTATTTTCTAAGCTATCCCAGATTTATTAAAGTACATGGTTGACATCTGTGTACTTTCAGTATTTCCCTACCACTTCATATTTTATGTTTTCCCCACATTCTCTTGGTGTCAAACATGCCATGAAGTTATCATGGTTTGTTTTATTTAAAAATGGTTAAGAAATTGAGATATGAGTGCCTGGTGTTCTCATTCCTACCACAGTGCCATTAATTCTAAGCCATCTCAGTTAACAGTAGAGTGTGAGTGTGTATGCATGTGTATGTGTGTGTGTAATTTTACATCTATTTACTAGGCCACCAGGTTGTCTACTGACTAGCTCACCAGGTATCCAAATAATTAGTTAAGTATTATTCTGAGGATGCCTGTAAGATTAACATTTGATTTAGTAAATCACAGTCTGCAATATAAGCTTGTCTCACACGATCCACTGGAAGCCTAACTAGAGAAAAGTAGTTAAGTAACAATATGTACATACTATTATTGTGGAGCAGAATGATCTACATATTTCTGTCATATCTTTTGTGTTTATTGTGTTATCCTCTGTCCAGCTATTTAACTCATTATTGAAAGCAAGCTTTTGAAATTCCCGTGTATTACTGTAAGTTATTTCATACTTGGTCTTTTTCAGATTTTCTTCATATATTTTGATAGTCTGTTATTGGGTACACAAATGTTTGCAATTATTTTATTATCTTGCTCTATTCAACTTTTATTAACATAATGTTCTTCTTTGTCTTTTAACTCTTTATTTGAAGACTATTCTGTGTGACACCGGTATAAATGTCCTTGTTCTCTTTTCATTACTGTTTGCACGAAGTATCTTTTGTCATTCTTTTCTTCTCAACGTGTTTATGTCTTTAGATCTAAAATGAATCTCCTATATACATCTTTTAGTGTGACCATGTTTTGTAAATGCATTCTACAAATATCTATCTTCTAATTGAAGAATATAATATATTTTCATTTAAAACAGTTATCAATGAGGAGTAAGTTACTTCTGTTAAATTGAAATGTATTTACATATATTTTTTTATTTCTCATTGACCACTACTCCCCTTGGTTTCATTTTTTTCTTTTCTTTTTGAATAAATATTTATCTTCCTTATCTTTTGGATATATTCCACTTCGTTTCTTTTTGGGGATATTATGTAGCCATTTTGTTACTGTCTATCATGTGAATTACATTTAATATTGTAAATTCATCACACTTTAGTTTGTGCTCATGTAAATTTTCATTCAGTAATATACAACTCTGCTCCTCTACTGCTCTGTCCCAATTTCTTTCAGATGTTGATGTCATAAATTGTATTTTTATAAGTTGTTTTCCCAAATCTCCAAATTAAGAATTCTTTTACAGTATTAGTTTCTTATAGTAGAGGGTAAAATGTGGGGTTACACACAATTGTTTCTTGACAATATAAGTTGTTATGATTGTCCAGTATTTTACATTTGTTCAGATCTTTGTTTCTTTACGTGGCTTTGAGTTCTTTTGTAGGATCCTTTAAAAATGTCCATTAGCAATCTCCTAATAATTTCTTTCTTTCTTGTTTTAATTTTTGTTTGAGACATGGTCCTGCTATTTAACTCAGGCTGACCTTGAACTCAGGGCAATCCTCCTACCTCAGCCTCCAATCCTGGGGTCACAGGTAATTGCCACCATGACCATCTCTCTAAGAATTTACTGCAAGACAGAGCCAGTAATAGCAAATTCCCACAATTTTTATTTTTCTGAAAGTTCAAATTTCTATATTGATTTTCGAGGAGTTTCTGTAATAAATTTTATGTTCAAGTTTGTTTTTGTTTCTTTTAGAAAATTCTGAAAAGTTTCTGATGAGAAAACTGTTGATAATGCTGGGGATTTCTTCTATATGAAATTTCACTTCTCTCAGGCTGCTTTCCAGATTTCTTTTATCTTGCTATCATGTTAAGTGAAATAAACTAGACTCAGAAAGTTAAACTCAGCCTGCTTTCTCTTATACAAAACGCCTAATAAACAAATCAGTGAAATAAAAGAGAGATTAATGCAGAGTGATTGGCTGGGGGATGAAAAGGAAGAAGTCATAACTGAATAGAAAGAAAGTTGTATTGAAAGCATATTCCCATTTGCCAAAATGAGCCACAATGTTGTTTCACCAACTGCAACACAAGCAATTTTTCTTGTGTCTGGTTTTGAAATTTTGACTGTAGAGTGTTTTGGTATGGATCTCTTTGAAATCATGTTCTTGGAATTTGCTGAGATTCTTGGATTTAATATTAAAGTTTTTCATCACATTTTGCCAATTTTCAACCTTCATCAAAATATTGTATCTACTATCTTCTCTTTATCTTCAGATCTCCCACAATATTTATGTTGGTCAACTTATTGGTAGCCCACAGTATTTAATTGTTTTTAAATTTGACTTTCTGTTCCTCAGACTCAATAATTCCTAAACTTTAAATGTGTTGCTTCCTTCTGCTTGCTCAAATCTTCTTTTGAATACCTCTAACAAATTTTTCATTTCAGGTATTCTACTTTTCAGCTCTAGAATTTATTTTCAGAAACCCCCCTCTCCTTTTTGGTTAAGTTTCTATTTTGTTCAAGCATTATTTTCTTTACATTTCCCACAACTTTGCTATTTGAGAATCATTATGACAGCATTTTTGAATTTTGTTTTATACATTTTCCAGCAAAGCATTTCTGGGGACAATTTTTGTTCGCTTTATTTTCCATTGATGGGCAATTCTTTCCCATGTCTTTGTGTTTTAGGCATCTTTGATCAAAGCTGCATGTTTCAATCTAATAATATGATAATTTTAAAAATTAAATTCTCCTCTTGAAGGAATAATTTTTTTCGTTTAATTGTTGCACCATCTCTATACAAGAATAACTTTCAAAGCTAATCTTAAGACCTTCACATATCTTCCTTTAGCCTTCCTTTCTCTGAGCATGGGGGGTGACTTTCTAACTTTTCTCAGGTATGGAGTTGCCTTTAGATATCCTAGTCTCTAATTTATGGCAGCCAAATAGGAAGAAAAAGCAAAATACATGGCAAGATATGTAAATAAACTTTAAGTCCTCTGGAAGTTTCTTCAGCCAAAGGAGAATAGTCTTGCAACAATGGGTCTAACAGGAGAAACGACCACCTTCTGATGATCCTATATATTTGACAACACTTATGTGTCTTTCCAATACAATACCTGGAAGCCTTCACTCTTGAAATCAGTTTATTATATTTTTCAATTAATTATATTTGTTTATCTATTTTTGTTTTTAGATTTTTTTCTTAGAGAAATTTAAAGGGAAAATGTCTTCCAGGCTTACATATTATTACTTTGAGTTGAATTCTCATTTGGGGGTTTCTTGAGAAAACAAAACTACAGAGATGAGTTAAGACTAAGAAACAAGGGAAGTAAGAACACAAATCTCTTACGTTTGAAGAACTGTGGCTCCGAGTATAATTTGTCAGTAGAGAGCCTACCACATATAGGTAGGTGATTGTCATACCTAGCAACATCACACACACACACACACACACACACACACACACACGTACATGCACACACATTCCCACAATTCTGAACAACAGCACCTTTAAATTGAGAATCTGTGAAATGGGAAGTTTTGACCTTCAACTCTTTTGCTGAAGCCTAAATATTCAACTGCCATCTTTGATAGATAAGTTCAAGTCTTTAGTTCATTGACTATATTTTACAAAATTATATACACTTATTATACCGTCACAAATATTCTGACATTTTTCAGTGGCAGATTTTTCATTTAACAGAGTATTGTAATGTTATAACAAATAAATTTTTCGTAGAAAAACAGATATGCTATTTCCAAGGAATGTGAATGTCCAGGGAGATGTTGGCACAGGTAGAAACCTTCATTCTCTGGAAAACACTTTTAAAAATAAGAAGAAAAAACTTGATTCTATATTTTAATAGAGATTTTTGAGTGTCTTTCAGTTCCGTAAAATAGAAATCTAACAAATGTCTCCATTCATTTGCATGATGAATGACTATTCATATTTAGTTCTTTTATTACTTCTAGCAAGGCAGAAAATAGCTCTTTTGCATGCTTCTGTAGACATTGATTGTTTTTTCTTTTTGCTATGGTTGTTTAGGGTTTGCATTCTCAGTATGAAAGGATGACAGCTATTGTGAGTTTCTTAAGTGATAATTAGTCCTCTATGACAGTTTATTATGTTGCCACAGCTTATTAAAACTCCTCATATTCATACAATTATCAAATTCACTACTGGAAGGTCACTTTAAAATGAAAATTTGCATGCACTTGCTAATTCCTTGAAGAAAACATGAAAAATTTTGGAAGGTAGTGTGAAATGGGAGCAGTGAGAGACACACCAGCTTATAGACTTACACAAAATGGTTTTGATTCCTTTGTTTGCTTTTCATACAATATATTTTTGTGGTTACTACAAGCCTTCCAGAAAGTAAAATTAAAAGTTTCATCTTTTGAATATTAAAATGTGAAAATAATTTTTTCTTTTTTATTTCTTCTTTGTGCGTGTGTTTTGTGTGCGTGTGTGTGTGTGTGTGTGTGAATATGTGTGTACCTAGCTATGTGACAACATTAGATATGCTGAGGAGTTTTAACATGGCTTAAAAATTCTCAGATGACTATGATAACTACTTACAGTATAAGACCAGTAATTTTCTGAACCTTTCTTTTGTGTTCCTAAAGAAATATTAACTGGAAAAATAGAAATTATCCCTTGAAAAAAAAAATAGAGGGAGAGCAAGAGACTGGCTAACATGAACTTTCAAATAGTTTTGACTTTAGCTCATGTATTTTTGGGTGAGAGTGTACCAGAAATTGAACTCAAAACCTTGCACTTGCCAGGTAGACACTTGCGCCACTGAGCTATATCCTCAGGGCTTTACCCCTTGTAATAATGATTCATGTGCATATAAGTATCCTCTTTACATTTCAAACATACATAATACTTTTTTGCCAAATACTGTTAGAAAAATTTAACCAAGCTGGATTAATTTAGTCCTTATAACAGTTGTAGAAGGTGCACTTCTTATTACTCTTATCTCACATGTTAATCTTTGAAGCAAACCGAATTTACTCACCAAATAACTAAAAAGTGACAAAGGTTTAAATCCAGGAAAACAAACATCTTATCATCTGCTATAATTTCCAAAATTGGGTATTCCTCTAATAATCTACTGCTGTTTGATTTAACTTAACTGATAAGGGAAGATTAGTGACTCCTCACTAGTGAGATAATAAATGTCAGAGTTCTTGTTCTCATAACAATGAGAAATGAATTTGTGCACCAAAGGAGAAAGTTGATAGAGTGTTATTGGAAATAATGGGAAGAAAAATAGCTCCTGGATTTCCACAATGGGTTCCAGCTGGGTGGCTACCTAGGCCCTTTGTCATCAAAATCCACACAGCTAAGTCACAATGTGGGGATAACATGAGTCAGACTACAATCAACCCATAAGATTACAAGTGTAGCAAATTAGCTCAGAGTGATCCAACAGGGAAACAAATCATGTAATAAGGGCACATGACAGGAACAACGGCACTTTGGGAAGGCAGGGGAGTGTGGGTCTGGACATTGTGGTCGTCTGCCTATGTACCTTATACCCATCTGGGCCCACTGGACCGAGCAGCGCTAACTAAAATTAATCTCAAATTGCTATTCACTTTGAGAGCCTGGCTACTCTTTTTCCATCCTGAGTCCTGGCTCTCCTCAGGTTTGCCTCCAGCCTCAGTTCTGCTGTCTCTGCTTTTTGTGCTGACTTGCTTGAGGGCCCAGTCTTCCTCTGATATATATTAATACCTATCTCATTTAGCTGCTTAGAATATTACTTTATTACATTGGTATTCTTTTAAATGAGTACTTCAGGGGTATTAACACTGAAAAACAATAACACATGAATATTTCATGTGCTCGTTCCAAATTTTCAATAGAGGTTCCTGGCTTATTTGATAAATTTTCAATGACCTTGCACATTATTCATACTTTGTCTTGCTTTGGCACTAGCTAATCTGTCTAACTTAACTAGTGCAACTTCCTCTGTTTTCTCAAAGGATCTATATGGAAGCCACACAGAGTGGCACATAGTTATTCTGCCTTAGCACACTTGCATTTATACTTACTGTTTCCTTTCTGGGTACTGCTCATCGCCGGTTATCCTTATGGACTCATTGTCTGAGGCCGTATTTCTTCGCTGCTTTTTGTGAGGCCTTCAAATCCTTAGTTTTGGAGTTCCTAATAATCATACATGGTCCTTGTTTTTAGTGGATACTACTAATGATGTAATTGTGCCAGCTTTATTGTATGATTATATATCCATGTTTAAATTCCTAACTTAACTGTCAGATTCTTCAGAGTGAGAACATATTTTTGAATTATTCACGTGCTTTGGATAGGTGTTTCACAAGTGATGAATATTTCCTTGGGGCCCCTCTTTCCATGATGTATCCGTTAGGAATATACTCAATTGCAAGGAATAGCAAAGGAATATGCAGAGTGAATATTCCATTTGGTTGATATTCATGTTTATACAGTTCATAATGTTAACACAAGGATCCTGTGGAAACATTTTGGCTTGTGTCTCCTTTTTTCAACTTATTATTTACAAAATGGCTGCCTAGTACCAGACATCACAGCTACAGTTGGAACAGAGAGCAGTGACAAAATGTAATGTCAGCATACGAAACAAACACTAATGTTCATAGGCAAAATTATGTGAGAGGAACACATTTATCTTCTTTTAAGGAGAAAAAAATAACAAAATAAAATAAAAAACTTTACAGTATGCTACAAAGTATATATTTAGGATTTCTATCTTCTGCAGTGAACATGGACAAGAGAAAAGGCACTTAGAAATGGAAGTTTGAGAATATGAAGCTCAGTGGAACAACGGTGACTTAACATTTTTCTTCTACTAACCTGTTCATCTTTTGTGAACATTGTGCATTTTCTCGTGTTTTATTTCTCTGTATGGATATCTTTAAAATATCTGTGAATGCTTGAATTTTATGAAAGAGCTTCCAATCAGTTGAATACTTCACTTGCATAATTTTAGTAGAAGAGATTCATACTGGTGATTAAAATAAATATGCTGAATATATTCTGTGTTCTGTGAATTTTAAACAGTTGACGTAATCATAGGACTTTAAAATATATCAATGATAATTTACGAATAAATATGAAGTTTTAGAATTTTTTATGTGATCTATTAACTATATAGGATATATTATATATATACATTGATGTCAATCTATATCTTGACATACATAGTTATATCCACATTTTATGTTATTTCTCTGTTAAGGTTATTAATGAAGCATTTTTCTGCATTATAGTCAGGTTGAAATCACTATTTAAATTAATTATGACAGCCATATCAATTAGACATAAGAGATTTCTAAAGCTAATTAGAGTCTGAGAGTTTTTAATTTGACGTCTGTCTCTGTCTAATATGTGCTTTATGCATTAAATTAATGAAATTAAGCCTGCATCATTATAAATTTCCACTTTCATAGTTCCATAAGTTGCACAATTACATGCTGTATTTGAATGATAATTGAATGAAACTAAATAATTAAGTTCACATCAGCATTGGTAGGATTTAAGGATACAGTATATCTTTGCTTTACTATTTGCAGATGTTTTTCTGCTCAAACAGAAATGAGTCGGGCACAATGTGTTTCCAACAAAACTATGTTAACATTTCTCAAATAAGGACACGTTATAGGAACTGTGAAGGAGGTAAGGGGAACCATACACACATTACTGTATGGTAAAACAAGTTAATGTGTCAATAGAAAGAAACATGAATTCTGATTAATACATGGTTTATGCTTTCACAAATTCTTCTGTTTAAAATAACTTACTTGAGATGACTGGTGTTAGACTGAATAAGAATATTCAAGGAGTTGTATTTTTTAAAACAAGATGCTGATTATTTGTCTTTTCTATGAATATATACACATATATTAGTATTAACATTGTATCACCATATAATGTTTTGAAATAAACCCTTAACATATTCCGTTAAAAATACATATTTAAAATGAAGAAAAGAATTAATTTGTATGCAAATTAGGCTAAAACATGATATATGAGAAGCCTGCAACCCTGCCTTTAAGATCTGCTTTTGACATTTGTGTTTTAACAAGCAATTAAAATTTAATTTGTCCTGTGATGAAAAGCAAATCCTTTGATCCTGTTTCAGCAGTCTGAAGGGTACCAACTCTATTACAAAAGGAAACTGTGGCTGAGGTTTCTTGTGCCCTCTTGACCTGATGGTGTGAAATTCATGGTAATCCCATCAAGGAATTGACTCAAAATAAGTCTGCTCATAAAAGATTAGGAGAGGAAAGACAATGTCCTAGAGAAAGGGGTCATTGGTCATGGTCTGCGTGAAGCATTTCTGATGAAAATTTCATTTGTAATTTTTGCAATAGTTAAAGTGTCACCAAAGCATCCTTCCTGTTTGTTGAGATACCTATGTGGAGATTCTGTCAACACAAGATTAGTGCGGAAAACTTGCTGTGATGTTTCCATTTTGTCACCCCCAAGGAAAGGACGACAGTGGGAGGAAGTGAAGAAAGATGACATGCAAGACAAAGGGGGGAGGGCAAGGTGTGATGGAATTTGACCAAGTGTTTGCCTAGCTGGAAGTTTGCCCGCTACGTACAGTCCTGTGTATTGATTTCCTTTAGGATAGTCACATAATTTTGTATTCTTTTAAAATGATCCAAATTAATATGAATGATCCATCTCACCCAAATATTTATTATACTTGGTTAACTTCATGATTTTTCAAGAATAATGATTTGACCTGTTTAAGAAATGAAGACTAAAGATAAACAAATTAACAGTTCTTTACCATGCTACAGAATGGTTGTTTAGAATTAAGTGAGGACAGTTTTGTAATTGCAAAATAGTGATGAACTCCACCACTCTTTAAATTATGGGGCAGCCACACTAGTATCAGCAATAGCTCTCTCATGTTCAACACAGTCTGCAAATATTCTGCAGAGCATTCATATGGGAAGGAACGAGAAATATTCAGAATTATCAGAGTCTAGAATGTAACTTTCTAAATGAACAAATTAGTTGTGTATCAGCTAGATATGCAATAAAACTCAGGGGACTATGACCCCGTCTATTGCTTTGATTTGAGTTGATGTTTAGCAAGGCTTATTTGTTATTTCACAAAAACCATCTTTCATTATAAAAGTGAAACAAAGTCACTTGTGCCATCTCAGTCGCAAACATGACACGCCTGCACGAGTCTGGGTTTCTAGCTCAGGTATTCATGATATTTTATGTTTAGAGATAAATGCTTAGCTATTTCATTTTGTTTAAGTATATTTATTACCAAATATCTCCATGGTTTGAAATTATTATATAAGAACACTTACTTCCTTTGTTAGAAAAATAATATATACTATTTATTCATTTGCTAATTAATAATGTGGTAAGATGCATTGCTCTAAATATTTTATCCAGAGAGAGGAGCAAAAGACATTAGACAACAAAAATAAAATCTGCATTTAATAAGGTAATGGTTCAGAAAGGACTAAGAATCTGTATACAAAGTTTTAGGTCCTAGGGTAAATTTCCTCAATGGAATGTCTGAGGCCAAAATATCTCAAAACTGGATCTTAGTGGTGAGCCCAACTTCATGAAACAAGGGAAGATGCTTTGGGATTGCATTAGGATACAATGCAAGGAAGAAGGAATCAACATTGAACTTTTTGCAAACAAATAGAGGAGTCTCAATTCAAGAGTATAACATCTATCAATACAAATTTACTCAAGAAAATTGAGCCTTCCTGGTAACAGCGATTCTCTATCATATATGTGGGAATGATAACTACAGTGCCTAAATATATTAAACAGCAATAAAATCCATTTCATTCAATACTATAAAATATGTGCCTTTAAATAGTAATAAAAATGTCCATTTTTGCAAATATTAACGGTAGTCAATTTATGGAGTTCCTGGGTCTTCATAATGCCAAAATCTTAGAAGAAATATGTAAAACATGCTGTGTGTTTAAGTGGCATATGAATATAAGTCTCACAGCATAAAGTAAACTCAGTTGACAACTTACTAAGAACGGGGTTCTAATATTGACATTGTCCAGGTCATTCTAAACAATATAATATAGAAATATTTTGATAGCTGCTAGTAAGACCAAATAGATATGATTGTAGTTACAGTTTCTTTTTAACTGATAAAATATATTTTGAGAATTTCTTGTCTCCTGTCTGTAACTCTTTTCTGTGTCCCATTATTGTCACCCCAGAAATAGACACTGCTACAGTCATTCATCAGAATTTAAAATGCTTTCTCATCCAGTTTTACTTATGATTCAGTATTTTACTTGGATCTACCAAGAAACCATTGCCAGGATGGGGGGTGGATATAGCAGAGAAGGCAGAAACAGTCTCTAGACTGAAATGATTTTGAACTCTAAAAATGAGAAGTAAGAGAAGGATGATAGTCTAGAGATTGTTTCAGACAAAGCTGCAATTCCATATCATTTTTGGCTAAAACAGTAAGTATTCACACTGAAGTTACCCTTCAGAAGAGTCTCACTTGTTGCCAGAAATATCCTTCCATGTCATCCAGTGGTTTCTGGAGCAAATATAGCGGGTGATGCAGAGGATTAGCAGTTGATTAGCAGTCAGATACAGTCTCTGTAGCTGACGTTCCGAGCCCCACATTTTCATGGACAGGAAATGGTACCCTGAGCATCAGGAGATGTTTGTGACTGTCACCCTTCATTTCCCTGTATATGCCTGAATCTGCTCCAGCAAGTCCATGGGGATCGATTCTGTATGTCTTACCATTCTTTGATCTCCATGGACAAAAACATAATCGGATTCTAGACATAATAATTTATGGGCTAGCAACATTCATCAGAAAAAAAACCTTTCCACTGGGAGGATGGGAACAGTAACAAGGAACAATTTTTACTTTTATTATAGGCACTAAAACAAGCCTTATTCATGTACATATCCATGGTCCTCAACGTGAGTTCAATTCATGGTAGGCATTTTTCTGTTTTTTGTTTCCAGAATAGTAATGTTGTCACCCCACGTGTCCATATTAGAGCTGGTGCTTTGCTTCTTTGATGCTTCACATACTCAATGAATACAAATGATGCCTGTGATGTTGTTCCTTAAATTCTTTTCATGGCTGTGTGATGTTCAGGGTTTGCTTTCAAAAGAAGCTGTAGCCTACATATACACTCGCTTGCTGTTCAGTTAACATCCAGGGGCACTCAAGGTTAATTAGAAATGGTAATAAGTTTAATCATGATGAACTCATTTAGTTCTGATGCGGATGTCACCTGTAATTCCATAAAAATTCCATTGTAATTTAACATTAATTAATGTCCACTTATCAACGAGTGTTACAGCAAATTAGTACAGAAATGACAAGTTATGTGCTTAAGAAATGCTTAATGAAAAAAAAAAGTGGCGTTTATTAGGTCATTCTGAACTATAACAGATTGAGACATCTTTATTATTAAAATATGATACTAAAATCAGGTGAAGTAATAATTAGGTAAAACTTCTGGTAAGAATTTTCTGAAAACTAATGGGTTTCCAGCAAACATTAGGAATATACATTTGCTTGGATTACCGTGTTTTACCATAAATGACAGAGAAGATATGGAGCTGCTCTTACCATTTTGCTATAATAAGAGGGCTGCTGAAATTTCAGTAATCATCATCATGAAGCAATAGTCTTATTCATGTGAAATAAAAGTGTTTTTCTCCCTATGTAAAAATGCTATTAGCCATATTTGAAGGCCTTCTGCTCAGATATCATTTTTCTATATCTGTAAATGACAACCATTAAATGCAATCGTAGCTACATGACAAGACTATTTTTGTTACATCAAAAGGATGAGAGGGATTAAAATGAATTTATTCAAAGGTGTGATTTGTCAATTTTTTCCCCTTATCAAGGCACATGCAAGACAGCTTTAAAACTAAACACGGAGAACTGACCCCATATTTGAATAAGTTAATGCAATCCGGTGTTCTTGGGGAAGTACTCAAACCTCTCTTTTGTACCCAGAAATCCCAGGAGGAATTTTGGCTTTTAGGAGGTCAGCTCCAAGGTCCCATTTCGTTTCACATTTTCCTTTTTATTATTTGGCAGTTCTTGACATCTTAGAAGGTCTTCGAGGTATCTGTGGTGTTCAGTACAGTATGGAAAGGAATTCTAGAAAGATGCTCTTTCTTATTATGTAGATCTTTTAGAGACGCGTTACAACTCCTTGGAAAGCTTCTCAAAGAGACAGATTAATCTCTACAAATTGAAGTGCATACTTTAGGGGAAACTATAAAGCTATAAAACCTTTGCCAAAATAGTCCTCGGATTTTAGACATGAACGTAAGTCCATTAATTTACATATGTTCTTTTAAGCTTTTTAAATTTTTGACTTGGAATAAAGACACTTATTAAATTTGGAGTATATTTTTTCTGGATTTGTTCACTGAGCCAGTTTTGGTTTTGTGGACTTGTCTTTCTTAGTCTTGAAAGTGTGCTTTTGCCTTTAATGCTCAATGATATTCGCATATATATATACTTAGAGAAATGGGAAGAGATATTGGTAACCTAGGGAGAAAATTGATAGTAAATGTGAAGCTTGAAAGAGCATTGTTTCCACAAATATTTAAATATAGTAGAAAAAGCAGAGCCACCAGTGCTTTGTTACATGGGAATAAAATGTTCCTGATTGACAGGGCCATTAAGTGCCAGGGGATGAGGCACTCCTTGAGGAAAGGCAACAGCTCTCTCTTGCTTCTCTCCGAATTCTGCATTTCTACTGCGGTGCCTGGTACTGATGAAGCCCTCAGTGTGCATTTGTACTTTGCATGGAGATGGAAAATGAATTTAGCATTTAAATTTTGAAACATAGTATTTGAGCATTGGAATTTCATTGAGCATAATATTTTCTAAGCCATGTTAATTTTCCTACAAACGCACTAATCATATCTTTTCTGCTCATCTGCCTAAGTATTAGTATGGTTTTTCGGTATTTTTGAATGCTTGATTCTTGGGTAAATGAATTAATCTATGTTCATAACAACATGTTAGACCAGTGAATGTTTTAGAGACCAACTGAAAAGCTGCAACTCAAAACCCACTTACTTGTTGCGAAGGGCAAACACTGCAAATAAACTTGAATACTGAGGTTGTAGTTTAGAAAAATGAACTAAATTAACATTTTTTTCATCCTAGAAGAAAGATACAGTAAAAAGCATACCATGGATTTGCCTACACTGTGTTAGACTAGGTTTTTAAGTGAGATATTATATATTAAACTGAACAAACTTTAGTGTAGAGCTGATGGAGTAATTATGTATATTCCCACTTATATAACAAACTGTTAAAGAGTATCCAGATCATTTCCACCACACTAATGGGCTCTTGCTTGACTCCATTTTGTAAATAGCACCCAAAAGTTGTTAGTATTGCTTTGAACATGACCACCAGAGAAGAGTATTATGCATTAGTTTGAATTTTGTAAATGAAATGGTGTGTGTGTAGTTTCTTTCTTTAATATTGTGCCTGAGAGAATAATCCTTGGCTTCATATATATCAATCATATATTCTCTTTCATTGCTACATATGTTCTCTTTTGTAAATGTATCATACCTTTTTCCAAATTCTTTTCCAGTTTTTGGTTATTATACATAATGGTGCTAAGATAATTTTGTATCTGTACAAAAAGTAGTCATACTTATTAACTTCTGTTGAGTATGAACCTGATTGCAAATGATCTGGTCATTTATATATGTATATGTAGTGGATGTGTTTACTCACAGTTTTATATGTTTTGGTGTATGTATTCATAGAGCTATACATACCATTGTCTAGCTCTCCACCCACCTACTTGATATATACTGGCTGATCACATATAGCTAGTTTCTCAAAATAATTACACCAATTTCCACTTCAAAAACTAACATGAGAACTTTTTTCTATATCCTCACTGACACTTGGTATGGTTCAACTTTTTGATTTTTACTCACGGTTATAGAGTATCGGTGACATCTCATTCTTGATTTTACTTAAATGCACACACACATGCACATGTCAGTTGAAAAAATATTTGAAAGAAAGCAGAGTCTTGACTATTTTTGTCCACTCTCTATGATTGAAATCTCAGCTGCTACTATACAGGTTTTACTTAAGTAAAATATTCAAAATCAAGTAATCTTACATGGTGCTAAAAGCTTCCAAATATGTTTTACCCCAAAGCACCACTATATTTCTTTTTAGGGTCCAGTATCCTCATAATTAAAAGTATGCCTAAGAGCTGTTCAATAAAAGTTCAGATTTCTTTTTCTTCTTTTTGTTCTATATATTTGTCTTCTGGGATCTTTGTCACTTGAACTTATGTCTACTATAAGTGGACATAACACACATTTTGGGTTAAAGTTAATTGTAGAGTTATTTACCTAGTTTCTCCTCTAGATTGTTGCTTAGGTGAATGAACTGATTCACTTGTAGAATATGAATATCGTGAAGGTAAAGCTCATGAGTGATATTATAATATAGCTGTGTACTTTGCAAAATATATGGCATGATATGTCTCCAGAAGGTTTTGTAAGATGAATTCTTTGATTCTGTACACTCCTGTCTATAGAGAAGGTGGAAGACAGGGATGGAAGGAGAGAGGGAAATTCATTTTAATTTCTCATGGCTTTATTGAAATGTGCCTATAGTTTGCTATATATTTCATATCATATCTTGATTAATGAAGTGACCTATGCATCACTGTACAAATCAGGATACTATTGAGTGTGAAAATGACATATTAAAACAGGATGTTGAAACAAGAGGCATAATAACTTTGTTTATAGGAAAGAGTGCAAATCCTTTTTTTCAAAAGAGCAAACAATGGAAATAACAAAATGGAATTTTAAAACAATTTCATAGGAGAGTTACAAAAATTAATACATTGCACATTATTTTCTTTGTAGTATTTATTCAGGGGACAAGATGTAAACATGATATCTTGTCCAAATAATATTAGTGCAAACCTTCCTTTTGTATAAACTAAGAGAAACTAGCTGTACAACTATCTCTTCTGTATAAATGTATTTCTTTTCTTTTTCCCATCCTTCCTTTCCCCTTTCCCCATCACAGTGTGTCTTTTCTTTTGAACAGTTTATTCCCAACTCACTATATCTGTTGTACCTTTTGGACTTTACTGATTCTGTCATTCACACTACTGAGACAAAATGATGTTTACACATAAGGGTCTCAATTATTTCACTTATGAGTATGATCTTAACTTGCATCGATTTATCTGTAAAAGTCTCCAGTTTATGCTTTATGGCTGAGTTGTATTCCACTGTATATTTAAAAAAGTGATGTAGGTTTAAGCAAATCTGAGTGGGTTTCCATTCCTTGTATGCCAAGCAGTCTTGATAAAGTTAACCCGCAAACATTTCTTTGTTATTTCATGATCCCGCATAAAATTGCAGAACCATAATATCTCAGAACTGGAAAGGTTCTTAAGAGTAACTTTGATGAATTAGTTGCTTCAAAACATAGTACTCAAGATCCTGTTCGATATAATATAAGGACTAGCTGGGCATTCCCACAATGAAGATTCTACTAGAATAAATTATACAAGTTGAGCTCTTTTTACCCAAAAAAATCTGCTAAGCACATATAGTGGTGTCTTGTATGACCTAGAAAATATTGAAAAGGGAGATGTGTGACCTTTAGTCTAGATCTAATAATTAAAATTAGAATATGCCCTTCTTCTTGAAATAATCTAAGAAACTGAACCCAAGAACAGAGACTAAAGTCTAGACTTCTAGAATTTGTACCTTTCAAAAAAGAAGAAGAAGAAAAACCCACAGAAGTCCAAACAAAGAAATGGGTAGAATTCTGCTGGGGAAAAGGAATTCAAGAGGTTGTTCTGCAAATTTCTTGTCATGTAATACACAGGCACAGTAAGTTTTGAAGGTAGCCGCAGAAAAGAAAAATAAGAGCAGGAATTTGGAGAGTGTTTTAGTATGTTAAACAATAAAAAAATAACCTGCTCAAAGTACATCATGTACAGGAAATGAATATCCCTGAGACTGAGCATTAGTACCATGAAGCTTCCCCTTTCATTTTTTCTCATGCTCGATATTCAGAAGCCCAGTTTTATCAAGGGATAGTCCAGAAAACTTATGTTTTCAACCAAGACTGTTCCATAATGTTTGTTTTTTTCTTGTGTCCTCTGAGAAATCCATGTTATCTGGCAGCTGCTCAAAAGTCTACATTAGTTTTCATGCAAATTTCCTGTCTAGACCACGAAATGTCAATGTGGGACTATTTGGTAATCATCTTATTTTTGTGCATCTAGCAGAGGTATAAAACATTATAAGGAATGAGTAAGTCTTTGCTGAGTAAAAGGAAAAATAATTCGTTTTCCCAATCTGGGTATTTGTTTCAGGTTATGCAAAAATTTTTGAAGAAATGACCAGATAATTTCTAATACACTATCAACATTAACGTTTGGTTTGTCAATATTCTCTAAGTAATTTTAAAAGCATACATTCAAAGGCTAAATTAGCTTCTTTTGATAAAGAGATGACATGGAAATTCTTTTCCATTTTGCATTTACTGCATTAACATTTAAATCTTAGTAATTGGGTATGATTAATAGAGTCTATTTTGAAGTATTTATGATTGAATGACAAATACTACAAAGTAGAAATTTTAAATAACTTTACAGTGTTACTGCATTTAAAAATTGTCATTAATTTTGAACAATGGATTGCTTGTGTGAATGATACCCTATCTTCAAGTGCTGAGATATAGAGGTAACATTTATATAATGATACAGAGAGTATGGAACATTTTTCTCATGCCCTATTTCACTCATTTCAGGTACTTTTTCGATGAAAAGATGCCTTATGAAATTTTGTTGTTCTTCAATCTAGTCTGTGATCGCAACAAGGTAGATGTCACAATGGAGTTATATTGCATAGGAAAATACTAATATTCTTGATTCTTCAGTCTCTTGGCCTTGCTTCCCTTCCCTTCCCTTCCACTAATTCTGACAGTATTCCAGGAACCTTTAGGACTGAGAAACCTGATTTTAGCATCTCCGGCTACATCTGAAAGCATTGAGGACCTACTTTATTGTATGTCGAAGTACGGTCAGAGAGGTTGAATGGAGCGCTTCCACCCATAAGGTCTACACAGAGTGAAGGTTTGATAAATCCACATATGCGAGCAGAGGTTTTGGTGCCCTTAGTTCACCAAAACTGGATATAAAGACTCTAAGTAGAGTCTACTGAACTTCCCATGAGACATCTGAGTCCTCTCTCTCATTGCCCTATAGATCAGATTTTCCCACCCTGTACATACTACGCTTCCGAGAAGAGCACGCTATTTATGCCACTTTTTCACTTTCATTTCCACCCTTAAGAGGTTGGTGCTGGTCAGAAGTATCAGCCAAGTTCTCTTTTTCATCTGGTTTCTGCTTGGTACAAGACACATAGAAGGATGAGTGACATGGACGGACTTATTCATCAATGGCAGTTTTAACACTCATTTGGAAATTGGTTTAAAATTCCTACTCCAATGAGGTGAAGCACTTCTAATTTTGCTTCCTTGGGACAGTTGGAACTGAGACCTTTTGGTTCTTTCTTAGGCTTCCAGTTTCCACGCTGTATTCAAGCAGGCCAAGTTCTGCAGCTTCCCTTCTCTTCCTCCCCTATCGGGAGCGGTAAATGAAGCTTTGCCTCTCAGTCGATGCTGTTCTCCAGTTGGGCAGAGAAACTGAGTGGAGGAGCAGCAGAACAGACCAGAGGAGCAAACGCTATTTTCATTTCATGCACAAGTAGCAGTCTGCACTAAAACTTTTCTACTACTACTGGATGCTTCTAAGTTTTGATCCTTGTAAGACTGCTATAGACTAATGGCCTGTTTCCCCCTTTTTCTTGTTGACAGCAGGAAGGGGTGTTCCAACACACCACTGTGAGGTTCCTTTTTTCCTCTCAACCTGGATCTTCCTAGCTCTCTCTCAGCCCCCCGAGGCTGTCTCGGGCAACTTGCCCCAGTGCCTTCCTGACATCCCGGAGGTTATATTGTAGTGCCTTGTCCTCTGCACTGGGGTGACAGGAGACCCAACTTGACTAAGAGTTGTGGTACCCCACTCTTGACACTCTACGGAGGGGCTCAGAAATGACCTCTGACCACACTGAGATCAGAAGGGGATCTCAGCTCATTGAAGTTATCTTCCAAACTTTCCAAACCCCCATGGGCCATAACTGACAGGGATTCCCCTCAGAGAGGCTCCATTTCCAGCTGAATACTTGCCTCCATGGCTGTGGTTATCCTAGCTGCCCTTCACTGGCTCCAGGAGATATCTGATTTGTCCATACTGGGGCCTAATTTGGAAAAACCACTGCTAATACTTGTGGCAGGATTGAATGTGGACTGATCACAGATGACACCTGTGACTGATTGAATTTTGACCAGTCACAAGCCCATGAAATAGTCTACAAAGCTGCTCATGAACAAGCCTACACTTAATAGAGAAGCACTCTCTCTCTCTCTCTCCTTCTCCTTCTCTCTCTGTCTCCCTCTCTGTCTCCCGCTCTCTCTGTTGCATTTTCCCCCACTGCTACAGCACAGGTCCAAGTAAAGCAACCTTCCCTTCCCTTGATCTTGTGAGTCTGCTTGTGATTTATTTCTTGGGTACATGAGGTCAGAAAGTTCTGTAAATCTGCTCAGGTTTCTTATCCTGAGAAGTGTGGGCAGAGCAAGTCCCTTCAAAACCAGTTATAAAACCTAGAGGCTACTGAGCTCTGAAGAGCTCCAGAAAGTAGTGAAAGAAATCAGGAGCAACCAATAAAGATCAGTAAAGATGAGCACCAGAAACCAGGAAGCACTGGCAGCACTGACTGGTATCAACTAAAGTCTGCTAGCAGGAGCATGTGGGGTTCTTTGGTAGAGACCAGCAGTAGCTGCTGTCATTAAGGACAGGTGCTAACTGGTAGTAGTATGTGGGAATCAGTAACATCTGAGAGAAATTGGCAGGAATCACAAAAGGCTGCTGGCAATGCTCTGGAAAGCAACTGAGTGGCAGTCTCGGATTTTAAGGAGCTGATAGAGGTGGATAAGAATACATAACACTAGGGCTAATATCCTTTACATAACAGAATTGCACTTTGCAGATAAACTGTGATGGCTCATACCAGTAGTCCTAGCACTCTAGGTGGCTTTGGCTGGAAAATTGTAAGCTTAATCTCCACCTGGGTAATTTAGTGATTTGATGTAACCCTGTCTCAAAATAGAGTTAGAGCTGTGGGTCAGTGTGAAGGCCCTGTGTTCAGTCTTCAGTAACACACGCGCGCGCACACACACACACACACACACACACACACACACACAAAC
>PVLD010002536.1:121333-163467 GCA_004027595.1 Dinomys branickii
TACCAGTAGTCCTAGCACTCTAGGTGGCTTTGGCTGGAAAATTGTAAGCTTAATCTCCACCTGGGTAATTTAGTGATTTGATGTAACCCTGTCTCAAAATAGAGTTAGAGCTGTGGGTCAGTGTGAAGGCCCTGTGTTCAGTCTTCAGTAACACACGCGCGCGCACACACACACACACACACACACACACACACACACACACACACACAAACACACACACACCTTCTAGTGATAGACCACATCTTTATGGCATCTACCAACTCTTGTTCATCCATTAAATCCTGGATGAATAATTGACATCTCTTGCCATTGCTGCCATTCCTATAGTGACTTCATGCACAACACCAAATAATTATTGATATGTGTATAACAGAATATGCTAATGTATGAGTATTTTATTAGGAATTTATTTGCATTTTATGGAATGCTTTTAACAAGGAGATTGCCAGTAGTATCAAATCAATCACATAGAAATGGCATTTGAAAAAATTATTTGGATAAATATCATTAATATGAGTTTAGTTCTGAATCTCTAAATCATAGGTTTAATTTTTTAAGGAAACTATAAAATTCTTTGGAAAAAGTATTTCTCTTCCTGCAAAGAATAAAATGGATACTAGCTTTACTCATATAAAAAGTGATAGAGTAAGCCCAGTTGTTATCAAGTTATTTGGTGGGTGAAGAAGGCATTTTGTGCATGTATGTGTCCCCACTGCCACTCATTTAATGATACCCACTTATCACTCCCAACACCTGCATATGTTTTTCTGGAGAATTTTCTTGGCGATGGAAGCATTATTCTACTATATACATGGCAGCATATCAACAAATATGAGTAGCATTTAACCAGTTACTCACAAGGGTTGTGTAAAAGTCTCGACCGTTTTGCCATTCAAATGAGATAACTCTGAGGTAAGTATCGCACTTTTCATGAGTGATGTGCAGTAGGATTAATCCCAAGTTATGAAGAGTGCTAACTTGCTTGATAACTTAACACTTTTATCTTCCTTCTCTGCCATATTTTCTTATATGCTTACACATATTTGCTGCAATGATTTCTGGGTATACTAGCTGACAGTGTTTTATTTACTTTTTTTGTAGAATCACTTTCCAAGGCAACTCAAATCAAAAGAAAAAGGACAATGTTTCATTAACATTTCATAAGGTTCTTGAGTATTTCTTCACAAAAGCAAAAGACGACACTCTTTAGTCTACGGGTTTTGAAGGAAGAGCCTTATTTACCCAGGTCCAGAACATCCTCAGGACAATAAGTTGGTGTTTATAACCCATTAGAACAGTAACTCCATTTTATAAGTGTGATCATTCATATAACTCTTAATTGAAGAGTTCCTCTCACTTGAATTAAATTTTCAGATTGTTGGGCAGAGCAGTGGTCCATGTTCTTTACTTCAGAATGTTGGACAAGGGGTGGGAGCAGGGCTTTGTGCTCAGCTCACTGTCATGCTTTAGACAGGAACTTCTGGACCATTCTCTCTTTCTTTGGCTGCTCTCCAGCCATTTAGCTTGTAGCTGCTTTTAGCAAGGCGAACTATGGGGAGTGGAAAGTCATAATGCGGTTTTTACTTTCAACGATGCTAATATAGCACCTGTAGATGATACATAATTCAGAGATTTCTCCAAGTTTTGGTTTTCACCCTAAACTTACCAAGGAAAATATATACTCCTACATCCATCACATACCACAGCATATGACAGATTGTTCTCTAGCTGAATACACAAAGAAACGCTTATAGATTTCTCCATGCAAAGTGAAAAGTAAAAGGGGAAAATGACATTAATAACTTCTTAATCTTATCAATACTGTGTGATTTTTAGACTGCAGAAAACTCGGTACATCATAACACATAATTTGTCTCCCATGAAAGTACTTATTTGCACCCCTGTGGCTCCAAATTCTAGTGAAACTGAACCATCTATTGTTAATAAATGTCTCTTTTATTCCTGTGAAAATTGGTGCTCATATAATTTACGTATATCAAATGTATATAGAAGGGCACATATTTATTCAGTTTCCCTGCTGGTATCCACCATTACCTGAAGTAATTTTAAGTATGTATATCAGGTCCATTTCTTGAGAACTCACTGGTTGCTCACTAATTTATGCATGAAGGGTAGAAGAAGAAACGCAGATAATGCCCATCCAGTTATGGACCTAAAATTGCTGGGGCACAAAGCATTAATAGATAGTTACTATCAAGCACAATTTAGACAAAAATGAAAGAGATATGAAATAGGTTTTATGATGAAAATTTCCTCTAGGTTTTATAATTGTCAAACCTTTTTTTATATATGGTCCATATAATTTATACATTCTCAATTAATAAAAGTTCAAAGTACATACCTGAGTGTCTTAGGATATCCAGAGCCTGACCAAGCTTGAGTCTAAGAACTTCATCTTCTTCCAGGATTCACTTTACCTCTAAATTCTAGTCAATACAAACCGATTCTATTGTCTAGAGTACGTTTTTGCATCTCTCTACCTTAGCAGTCTCTATCTTCCTGTTTAATTTCAGGGATGATACTTTCTTGGCTCTCTTCTTAGTGAACTCCTGTTCAGCCTTCAAAATTTCAAACTCACATGACTTATGCGATTGTACACCGATGACTACGCAGTCATACAGTTCCATTCTCCCATGTCCTCTAAGTGCTTTCTGCCTCTCACACTCCAATCACATGACCCAGTGCATGGCTTATCACAACGCACACACTCTCCTTAGGTATGCACAGGTTTCTTTGTTCATTCATTCCTTAGAGAAGGACTTCTGTATTTTAACAGGCATAGAGAGTTACTAGGAAGACTTGGTTAAAACACATATTCTAATTCAGTGAGTCCAGGGTAGGTTCTAATAAAGGTTACTTATTAAAGGTTTCTTATTTCTGTTTATATCTCTACTGCCTGGCATCAAATCTAGTACTGCATAGGTCTATCAGTGTTTATGCATAGGTTGTTTGGTTTGTGTGTTATCATCCTTTCAGAGAACTCCTATGCAACTTTGCAAAGCTCCTGAAATTTTTTATTTTCTCTGCAACTCCTTTATTAATATTGTGCAGAGATGGGCTTTGTGTAATCAGAAAGATATAAAATATGTTCCTGAATTCGTAGCTAAGCTTTTCAAGGTGATTGGTTACAGTAGTAAATTAAAAGGTAAAATGTTTCTGACATATTTAACTTTTGAAGCATAGTTGTACATTAAGGAAACACACTTATACACCCAATACCATAATTAAATTTTAACTCATAAAACATAATCAACTCCCTACAGAAACAACATTTTCAGTTAAAAAGCTACTTATCATTTCTATAGCCATACAATGTTGAATGTGCTGTTTGATTTTTTAACAATTTCATTTTAAAATATTCACAAAAGTGTGGTAATTAAATTACATGGGTGCCATGGTAACAACAGCATGAAATATTCTTAGTCCCTGTGCTTTAGCATTTCTTAAGAAAAAGGATATTCTGTTCTCTGACAATTACAAACTCTGACTGCTCGGGTCAGCCTCCACCCGCCTGTCAGTATGGGACAGGCGTGTCTTACTGCAGTTGGACTGAGAAGGCAGGGACTGCTCAGGTACAGAGGAATCTTACAGCAGAGTTGAGAGTAGTCAAGAGCATCAAGAATCTCAGTTTGAATTCAGTTGCACCCACTGAGTAGCTGTATGTTTTTGGTAAATGCCTAATTTCTCATTGTTGGAAAGTATTCATATGTAAAATTAAAAGGTCAAGAAAAGTATTAGACGTTCTAAAATTCAACCGAGTTCTTTCCTAATCCATGGGACGTGTAGAGCATAATAAGCAGTACCGGTTGTAAAACACACTTAAAATAATGTGCAGGTTAATTGTTGATAGCTGTGTTACAAAATATCACAAAGTGACTAGATTAAAATCACCACAATTTACTGTTTTACTATTCTGGAGAAAAGAATTCCAAAATTGAGATGGGAGCAGTTTTCTGATCTCTAATAAAGGGTACATTTTAGCCTTTCAAATTTTGATAGTCCTAGACATTTTTTTTTGGCTTGTTGTAGCATAACTCCGCTCTCTGTGTTCACATGTCATCTTTCCTATATGTCTCTGTCTTTTCTTATGGTGACTGTAATTGTTTGAGATTTAGAATCCACACTACCGCCGAATCTCATCTGACTTCAACTACTTCTCCAATGGTCCTATTTCCAATGAAGTCATTTTCAGGTATGGGGACTTAGGACTTAAACATGTTTTCTTACAGAAGAAAATTCAACCCATAAGGGATTTCTTTTTGAAGTTCAAATTATGTATTTCTTTCTTCCAGGCTTCCATAAGTTAATAAATTGAAAACAGACTCATGTGAAATCCTTTGTATTGCCTTAATCTCTGATGCATTGTATTGGAAAGAGGGATATATTCAGTGATTGAACTACAATTTTGTGAGTGTGTAACAGTTTAAAGCAAGGGCACTTAAAGCCCTTCGGTGTTTTGGTAGCCTGCACATTACTTTTATGATACACTGCACGCTCACTTGGTCTCATCATACATGAGGTGTACAAGACATGCACTGTTGCTCTTTTTCCATGTAACGCAGCTGTCATAAACCCTCCTTTCTGCCTTACTATCTATAGTTGTAGGAAGTTTCCCAGCCATGCAAGCCACACGGAGGGAGTTTAATCCCATCATTATAGCTCTCCAAGTGAGTCAATGGCTAAACATTCGTATTCCTCACTTCTGATGAAGCAGCCAGCTCTAACCACCTCATGAATAAGCCATTGGTAGTGTTTGTCTTTGTAATTCCCCTCCACTTGCTGTCTTTATTATTTGGCTATGTCTTTTACTTCTGAGTATTGGGATCACCACCAAAATAGACTATCTACCTGTACTGATATGACTGTAGGCTCCAGAGTCTGCTCCAGGGCACCTAATACTAATAGGACCAAGACATGGGGAAGAGAAGATGTGCTCAGACCATTTTTTGAGAAGAAAGACACTGAAGGATGAAGTTGAAAGTGCTTGCAATAAAAGAAATATAGAGAGGAATGTTCAGAGACAAGGCAGCATTACAAAGATAGAAAGTATAACTTGTGTGAGGGAGGGTTTGGACTATTCTTCAATTAAAGGAAACCAAGTTATATTTTATCTAGATTTTTGTAGTATGAAGACCCATATTAATGTAGTGACTTTAAAACCACCTTAGGATGATGAAAAGAAATTCTATGGTGCTATTTGGTATTACACTACATAGAATTTAATGACCATGTAGATGTAAAGAGTGGGAAGTCAGAACTGGCAGTGATTCCTAAATTTCTAGTTGAGTAACTAAGTGTTTATAATTATGATTGTGTCCAATGTACTTAGAGAGAGTTTATTCTTGCATTTATTACATTTTAATGTGCAGTTGAGTAACCAAGGGCTATTCTTAAAATGTGTGTTTTAATTCAGCAGTTGTAGCCTGGAGCCTGGCTTTAAACACACCTCTAAATATGTGAATGCTGCTGGTCTGTAGACCCCACCCTGCGGAGCACACGTGCAGACAAAAGACCTTGACTTTAAGATTCAAAAGCCAAGATTTTACAGGTAAATGCTCACAGCTAGAGACCATACTCATAAGGGAAATAAATCAGACCTCCACAGGTAGCAACATGTTGTCTTACTAGTATAAGAACCTGAAAGAGTGGATAAAAATGAAGAGGCGTGACAGACAATGTGAAATGAAAGGAAACTGCTCAAAAGTAATGAGCAACTGGGATGAAGGGAAAGAGAACAGATAGAAGGGGAAACTATACACATATGCATACACAGGATGGCTAACATGGTTGTGACTTCTATCTCTTTGCTGAAAGGATCAGTTTAGATTGATCATTTGGTCAATTTTGCATGTCTCTTTATTTTTTTGAGAAACAACTCTGAAGATATCAATGAGTAATACAACAACCATTGTTGATTTCCTACCACTTTGTCTGTAATTCAGTATTGCTTGCATTGTTCTTGTGCTATTTTGTAAATGGATGTCTGTTTGTGTTTGTTAATATGTTTTCCTTTCTTATTTTTAAAATAAATTTTGAAAAAGCCAGGATTGGGTTGGACATTTGCTCTGAACATGGTCATTATCTGCCCTGAGTGTTTTTCTTTCCAGTTTTTATTTGTGGCATCCCTGCCTTCCTCTCCTTTAAACTAATTCGTAGTCACTTTTCTGGTCTTATCTCAGAATACCTCGCAGCAATGTGAATCTCTTAATTGTACAGTAAATATTCCAATCACTTTTGTCCTGTTAAACATACCTGACGATTCAGTTATGTTAGGTAAGATATTCATGTATTTTAGGTTGTGTCACTCTGGGCTCTTTGTATCCTTTTTCAACTTGGTGCACTTGAAAGTACTCATGACCATTCTGTTCATTTCTTAGCTGTTTGTACTCACTCCATGTTAATACATCAGTAGAAGCTCCTTTGGGTAGTTCTTTTTTAAATGTTTCAAACAATTAATTATATATATATAATTTTGACATACATAAGGACCACATTCATTATAGAGATTTTCCACCTATACATAAAATACTTTGATCCTTCTTTTTTTTCCCCATTTCCAATTAACTTCCACTACCTGTCTTTCATTATTCAGAGGGAGAATCCACAATGTATATAATTTGTCTTTAAGAAAAATTAAATATATACCCAGTTGCACACCTATACCCAATGTGTATACCCAGTTTGTTAAGGACTATTTATATTCTACAATTAGTTATATGCTTATGATGATTATAGTCTATCATGAAAAGTCCAAAGGATTGAATAATTAAATAAGGATATGTACAATGGGTTTTATTTATATTTAGGAAAAATATGGGCTTCATTAAATCCTACCTTAATAGGATCACTGCCTTTGGATCCCTTGCTTCTACACCTAGAAATGTGGTGGACACTTTCCTCCAAATCTGGCCCCATGGTTTTCACCAGGGGTCACTATTCTTTATTCAGGGAATGTGTGGGAAGGGCATTTACAGTGGCAGAGACTGGCATCAGGAGTGCAATGGACATGAAAAGAACAAAACCACATAGTTTGTGTGATGGTCCGGCCCATTAAATCATCTATTTCTTGCTTAACAATACAGCACAGAAATATAAGTATAGTGGTATCTCATTCACATGTAAATGACATGTACAAAGTTGGTCTTGACTGTCGTATATGTAAATTTGTATTCTCTGAATGTGAAGGAGAAAGATTTGTAGGAAAGTAGACACATTTTGAGACCATAATGTCGAGTGAAATAAGTGAGACACACAAACTTAAAAACTGCATGGTTTCTCTTATATGACAATCATGAAATATGAATAAAGAGATGCAAAGAAAGAGGGAGATAGATGGAAGGAAAAGATGATGAAGACAGAACAAGGATGTGTTAGGCACACATACTAATTCTTCATGAATACAGTCTTTATGAACTCCATTCCTGTACTAAGGAAATGAAAATTTAAAAACACTTGCATCAATCGTCAATTTAAGAGAATAAAAGAATGTCGTGAACAGAACTATTCACACAAAAAAAAATTTTCCTAAGCAAAGTAAATAGTAATTGTGTATTGTAGCTAAAACTTATTTCTGGCAGTACTATAATATTTGGAAAGAGAAAATTCCTGCTACCTTCGTCAAGATAAATTTTGAGTTATGCGTACTATAGATTGTGGAATTTCTTAAGATCACATGTCCTTTGTGGTATATATACATATCTGTATCTATGTATACATCTATTTATCTATCTGTCTGTCTATCTGTCTGTCTGTCTATTCTGCATTAATGGGAACAATGCTTTCCCCTGTTTGAGTCACACTTTTGTTTAAATTAGGCCTTTGATATATAATGTCATATGCCACAAAGAATACAGAGTTAGAACAGGTTTCTGGGACACTGAAATGAATAGAGCTATGTGATATTTGAATAACACAGTGACATTGTAGATCTTTAGGGTTAATAATTCTTACAAACATAAATATGGGAACATTAAATTTTAAAGAAAACACATTTTAAAAACTTTCCATACTGGTTTTTCTGCTGAATGATCTCATAGACTTTGAGGTTTCTTATGGTTGTTTCGAAGCTTGAAGTAGGAGATTGAAGACAATATTAAAGTTTTCATTCTAAAATTCAGGGAAGAGAAGTGCCTCAATTATCAGACCACCAGTTCTTAACAATCCATGATTTTACAGATCAAACTAGTTCTCTAATTTCTGTATTGACATAAGGGGCCATGGCTCTGCTGTTACTTCTTCCAAATAATCTTTTTACAACTTAGTGTGAAAAATATGCAGAGATGGAGGCAAGAAGAGATCAGTACAAAGGGAGAGTGTTGTTGGTTAAAAGAAAACATAGTTACAGAGTGTGGTAGAATAAATGGAAACTCCGATTCTGCTCCCTCTGAGCTCTGTTATGTGTGAAAGTTACTGTTTCCTCTGCACACTTTCATCCTGCAAAATGGGGACAATACTGCTCAATGCAATCAGTGACAGGGCTCGTTAGAAAGATTTATTCATTTATTTTTCCACTTGATTTTGAAAGTGTTAAATTTATTTTTAACTGATATTTTTAAATAAAAATTGTATATATTAATCAAGAAATATAAACATTTGATGCATGTTCACATCTTATAATATTTATACGAGGTGAAACATTATATCTTCTCTAACAGTTACCATTTCTTTGTGGTAAGAGCTTTTAACATCCTGCTAGCCTGATGTATATTACATCTTTGTTTTCTACAGTGAATCTTTCATACAATAGAATGCTGGATCATTTTCCTCATCTTGCTCTGTAACTTAGTATGTACTGAAAGCCTTTCCTAACAACCCCCCGCACTTTTTCTAGTCTCTATTAACTGCTAGATAGCTCTCAATTTCACTTTTTGAGATCATAGATTTTAGACTTCACAGGTGAGTGAGATCATGACAGATGTGTCTCTCTGTACCTTGGTCATTCCACTTATCATACTAATCTTTAGTTTCATCTGCATTGTGACAAATGATTGAATTCCACTCTTCTGTAATAGCTGAACAGTAGTCCATTGGGGATATACGCCAATTTGCTTTGTCCATTCATTAGTTTATGAACACAAAATTTGGTTTTTTTTTTTGGCTATTGTGAATAGTGCTACTTAGTAAGTATGAGAGTGCAAATACACTTCAGCATACTACTGTCATTTTGTACACCTATCCAGCACTTGTGAGTCTACTGGACAAAATAATAAGTTTTTGAGGAATCCCCTTGATTTCCCCATAATGGTGCTATTAATTTATACAAGTACCAGCAAATGTCCAAGAGTTCTCTTTTTTTATCCTGTATCTTAACCTGGACTTGTTATCTTGAATCTTTTGGTGTTAGCCACTTTTACTGACATGAGATGATCTCTCACTGTGGCTTTGATTTGCGTGTCCCTGGTGATTAGTAATGTCGAACACTTTCCTATGCTTATGAGCCATTGGTTTACTTTCTTTTAAGAAAAGCGTGTTTAGAATTATAGTCCATTTTTAAGTAGAGTTATTTGATGTCTTGGTACTGAATTTTGTAAGTTTGGGGTTATTCTGTATATCAAGATATTATACATATAAACTTGTCATATGAATAGCTTACAAATATTTTCTCCCATTTCATATGATGTTTATTTACACTCTTGAATTTGTTTTTGCTGCGAAGAAATTTGGTCTGATTTTATACATTTGCTTTCATTTCTTGGGCTTTTGGGTCCCTCTTCAAAAATTCTTTACCAATTCCAATGTCCTGAAGTATTTTCTTGTTTTCTTCTAGTACTTTCATAATTTCAAACTTTACAGTTGAGTTTGCCATCCATTTTCAGTTTTTTTCTAACTGGCGAGAGTTAGGGATCTAGCTGCATTCTTCTGCATGTGGACATTCAATTTGCCTAAAGAAATAGTGATCGTCCTTTGTCTAACGCATGGTTAGCTCCTTCGTCAAAATCACAGACTGTTAATGAATGGATTTTTATTCTGTTCCATTGGTCTCAGTGTCTGAAGTTGTGTCAATACTGTACTGATCTTAATACTGAGGCTTTATAGTATATTTGGAAATCATGTAGTATGATGCCTCCTATTTAATTCTTTCCTTGCAAGAAACCTTGAGATATTTAGTTTTTTGCTGTGTGTGTGTGTGTGTGTGTGTGTGTGTGTGTGTGTGTGTGTGCGCGTGCTTCCATATAAATGTTAGCATTGTTTGTTACAGTTTGTGAGAAATTTCATTGGAATGATGATATGGTTGGCACTGAACGTTGCAAATCAGGCAGACTCATGGAAAGAAACTTAGATGTGACCTTTGGTGTAGTGGATGTTCAGTGCAATTGTTGATTTGGAATAACATGCCACCTTTTAAAAAGTATTAGAAATGCTGAGCTTAATTTTGCATTGCATATGGCAGCGTGTTGAGGATCTCTATCTGTCTCATCCCTGTTAAATATAGAAGCATTTAATTATAGTGAGAAAAAAGTGTCTTTGGCACACATTTTTTCTATGTGCAACCTACAATGAAGTTTGGCACTCAGTAATGACCAAAAACATTTTTCACAAAGGCACAAATAAGGTCCTTGGGAAGAGGGCATATCATTCTCTGATTGTGCCACATCAAACAGTAATGTCACAAGGTTACGTGGGAATACAGAAGCTAGGAGATTATTTGTAATGTTTGATGTAATGTTTGGTGTCATAGTCCCAGATCTATCTCTCTTGAATCAACATTTTCAAGTAATCAGCGAAGTCAGAAGTATTGAAAGCTTGAGGACTTTATTTTCAGATTACCTCAATAACTTTGCATTCATAAATATTTGGGGAGGGTCAGTTTATGTTATTTTTTCTCCAAGATTTGGGCATTTATTTTTCCTTTGTATGGAATACAGAGAGATAAAATCACTGAGCACAGTCCAAGCCAAGCACTAACTCTGCTTCTGTGAGACAAAGCAGGAGGTTTGCAAAACGCGCAGTAAGCACGAACCACCTAGAGCTTTACCACTTGCATTAGGTAAACAGAATAATTATTGTTGGTGTAGCATTCCTCTATTTACAAATCAACTTTTATACCAACTTTTTGTGGAAAAATTAGGACTCATTTTATTTCTTCTTTATTGGCGGAGAAACTGAGCCTCCAAACAGTGAGGTAAACACACCAGTAGCTTGAAACTCCTTTTCATTTCTCCACTTTAATGCATGCTGTTTCCTGTACCTGCAATTTGTTCTTTGTCTCTGGTCTCTTAGCAGTACTCTTCTCTGCATAGTTAGTGCTGTCTGAGCCTCCAGAGTTCTCCCTAAACATCACAGCCGAAGAAAGCTGTCATTTTCTTCCTACCCCTACAATTTCACATTGCCACTTTTACACATTCATATAATACTTTTCATTCAAGTACACATGCATATAATACTTTCCTTTCAAATTATAATTATGCCACAACATTTCATCGTTATTTGAATACGTGTTCTCCTTTCAATTATAAGCTTCCTGAGTTTAAGAATTCTATATGTCTTATTATCTGCTGTAGCTCAGGGCCCAAATTAGTGCTCAGCACATAACAGAAGCTCTAAAGGTATTTGCTGCATGAATGAAGGGAATTTAAAATCATATAATGCTAGTCTTCTTGATGTATAGGTGAATGAGCAGAACTGTAATGGCATTTTCCATTCACATTCTCAAAGAATTGTGATTCCTGGATTATTCTCATGTTCATTATTCACTCCATCATTTAAGAAGGTAATTAATGCATTCCACATTTTAGAAACTGAATTTATCCTATATTATTTCTCTCAGACATTACTCTAAATCTCTCCCAAACACCAAGAAGTATTCAGAAAAATGAAATACTTCTCGCCTTTTTTTTTTTTTTGGCTGTGAAAATTAAACTTCACAACACAGTGTTTATGGATATGAATGTGTGTGTTTGTGTGTAAGGAGAGAGAGAGAGAAAGGTTCTTTTCTCTAGGGGCCAGTAATTATTGATTAATTTTGATACTTGCCTTTCATTGTCTGTTACTTTCTCAGTAATATAGAAGCCATGCTAGCTGATGAGATGGCCACTTAAAGTGAAGATTATATTTGTGAATATGCCTTCTATATTTTAATGTAAGTTATAAATAAATGAATCTAAGTGATGTGCCCACGTTCTAGAAAATGCTTACAGTGAGTGTCTTCCTTCTTTTTAATTCTAATGGTTACAGCTTGAGCAACTCTGCTGAAGCACAGAACAAAAAGCCATATAGCATATGGTGAGCAGAGCATGACCACGAGTGAAAAGAAATCTAGTTTCTGAGATACAAGTATGCATCTCGCTCTCAACTCTTGCTTTGCATATCTCCCTCTCTCCCTTTCTTTCTCTCTCATTCTCTTTCTTTATTTCTCCTCCCCATAAAATGAGCAGCTTCTGCTCCATTACACCTTCTCCATTATGGTGCTTTGCCTTACTATGGACTCAGAAGCAATGTAGCTAAATAAACGCAGATTGAACCTTCTGAAACTATCAGCCAGAATAAACCTTTCCTTTTTTCAGTTGTTTGTCTCCTGTCCTTTGTCACAGTGACAGGAAGCTTACTACCCCCAATAACAATATCAGGAAAAAATTCTAAAAAATAGTTTCTGTTGTGTCTGGGAGATTTCAGGGCTCAGATCATAATAACCCCAATATGGTATCTTGGAAACTGAGCAATCTTGAGGAGGAAAATGATCACTCTGAATTTCTCTTGCGTTTTTCCCGTGAAGTATGGGTGTAAGCAGATTCTCTGGCCTCCCTCATCTAGAAGTTGACCACAAGACCATCAGTCGGGAAAGGTCCTTCCTAGATGATGGGAGGAGTCTGATCATGCAGGCCTTGCTAAGTTACTCTAATGTTGTTTATTACCTTTAGATCACACCTTTTCGGTCCAGTCACACTCCTGAATGACTGTTCATAAAAATACCATGGTTTCCAAGGACCTTTGGGTCTTCATTAATTAATGTCCACCGTGTTACATCAAATCGTGTTGTAATTAAGCATTTTGTGCTTTTCTCTTGCTGGTCTGCTTTTTGTCATAGGCTGTCCGCAATGAACTTCGTTGTGAGTAAAGAAAATGTGTTACTTTTCTTTCCTAGGGAAAGTGACAAGGGTAACTTTGGAGCATACAAGACTTTTCAACATATGCTAAACCATCTTTATCCTTAAGATATTTCTCTGCCACCAATAGACCCTGACATGCAATGGCAGCCCTGTCTCACGTGATGGTAAAGATTTCAGTGGGTTGGTAAAAACATTTTGATTCTGGCACATGGCTCTCTTACATCATTCAGACCAAAGGAAGATGTCTTTATTCTTTTTTGAACTGCGGGCTAGAAGCTGACACTGGAGTTAATTGTTATTTATATGGATAGCAGTCGGAAAATCGATCTGAGCCCACTGCTGCTCTTGAGTGGCTACAGAACATGTGACACACAGGAAAACTCTAATTTAAGAAAGGCACCTGTCAGAATATCAAGCACCTTGCCCTAAGGATATCATCAACTCCAGAGAATTTAGTCTCTTGTTGTAACGTGTCTAACTTGTCTCACTTGCGGACGATGTTGACACGTAATGCTTGGCAGAAGAATCGGAATGGAAGGATGTGGCAGATATTTTTGACTTATTGACAGTATATTCAGTGCTGTACAAAAGTAGAAAGGAACTGGGATTGAAGACTGAAAACAATCACAAAAGGAAAAAAAAAAACATATTCAGAGTACTCTGGTCTGCTTTCAACTGATTATCTGAAGATATACATATGGTTTTCTTCCTGCAAAACATTCATAACTCCTAACGAACCTTCTCCAAAGTGTGATTGGTGCTTTACATGGCAAAAATAAGTAAGACTGCTTCATTGCCATCGTAAACATCTATCTTTTCCCTGCTGTCTGCAGATCTGAAGGCCAAACAGGTAGCAAATGACTGCAGTCAGAACTAGGAAACTGCGCATCATATTAATCTGCTACAGTAAGAAAGGACAAGTTACTTCAAACAACATAAAAGGAATATTTCTGCAGATGATGATGCACTATTAACAATACTGGTAGTTACTATGGGCTAAATGTTCTTGGCTCTGTAGTTTATAAAATAGACCTTCTGGTTCTTACTTTATATTTCTGAATACTGTTTCTGGTTGTAATCCTTGGTAATCACTTACAGGCTTATATGTAAAACAAAGGGGAGAAAAATAAATCATCTTTTAGTTTCTTTCTGAAGAAGAGAAGGTCTGAGTCCTCTGTACTAAATTAATTAAAATGTTTCCTAATTTTTCATATCTATAACAATGGACTTAGACCTTGGTCCTTTCTTTCAATCCTGGCTCTTGAATAGATGCCTGATTTTCTTTTAAATTGGCTTATAACCTTGATATTTTTCAACATCTGTGGGAAAGTTCAATGAATCCGATTTCAATTGCTTCAGTTTCAATTTAGGAACATGGCCTGAATATCCTATATAGCAACTTCTGGAATTGTAGCTGGCTATTTCCCTTTAAGTCCCTTGGCATTTTGAAAATAGGAATCAACCGTAATTACTGAATCACAATGCCAGGTGACACCAAGTATGGGGTTTCTCCCTCTATCATCATATCAAAATCTAGAGATTGAATTTGTTAACAATAATAATAAGGTATTTGAGCAGCTGAAGGTTGAAAGAGTCTAAGAAGGAAAGCTAGAGATATAGGCTTCTAAAAATCGAACAAGAGAATAATCAGAAAACACAAAGTCTAGAAATCAGTGACACCACATAAAGGACAAAACAACTTAAGCAGAGGAAGCTGTTTGTCTAGAAAGAAATGCAGTTTGTCAAAAGGCAAGTGAACTATAAAAAGAGATGAACTGAAAATCTCTGGCACCAAGATGACCTTAGAAACAATCAAGATCTGGCCTGTACCAAAAAGCTCTTACATATTTTAGTTCATAGAAGCCAAAGCCAGAGCTTGAGAATGGGTACTGTATTAGAGAGGTGGCATGTTAAGTAGCACTTTAAAGCTAAAGTTGAATCCTAAACAAAAGATTTGCAGATCTCCTGTTGATGAGACTCTTATTCACAGATATCACTAATGTCAGGACTATTCTCCGCATGCAGTTGTCACAGATCGTTAAAAATCAGGGCCTAAATTATAGGAGCTCGTCATGTAATGGGGAAAATTCATCTGAGTGACTGTCTGGTATGAAATTTTTGCAGTCATATTTTTGATGGAACTATACTCCTTAGAAGTCATTTTAGTGGATGGATTTGTGATAAATATGAATGGAGAAGCAATAACAATATTATGGAGAACTAAAGAAGCTTTGAATTAAGTTATATCAGATAGATTTGTACATGTTTATCGTGGTTGAGACCCATTATTTAGATTAGATTTTAAAATGGAAGGAAAAGGTAGTGATACCCATGGTTTTGGAAAGTGGTGGTGAGTATTATTTGAAATGAGTAAAACAAAGAGGAGGGTTGTGTTAATTAGCTTTGTGTTACTGTGAGCAAACACCTGAGGTAATTAACCTAAAAGAGGAGAGATGCATTTGGCCTCACAGTTTTGGAGGTAGTCCATGGTTGGCTGGTTGCCTTGCTTTGAGCTATGGTAAGACACAACACCCCAGCAGACAGCATGTAGGGGAGAACAGAGAGAAGAGGCCAGAGACACAATGTACCATACAAGGGTAAGTCTTAGAGACCTACTTCCTCCAAATGGGTTCTACCTCCTAAGGTTTCTACCACTTCCCAGAGTGAAACAGGTTGGGATCAAAGCCTACAACACCAGAACCTTTTGGGAAAGTTTCAGATGCAGACTATAATAAGAACTTCCTTTTGTGTCAGGAAAGCAGTGGTGAGCAGTTCTAGACAGGGAAAAATCGATGATTTGCCATCTTTATGCAGTTATCAGGAAGGTGGACTTGTCAAACATGTGTGATCTATGTGGTTGTTAAGCCATCTGTTGCAGAGTTCCTTATGGCACCAAATGGTTCAATATCTGCTCGAATTGACTCAGGATACAGAAGACTGCTGAGCCTGAGGAGTTGGAACAACTGGAATACAAGGTGCTCTACCACCCTGGGAAGAGGAGAGCCTTGCTGGTGAAACAGGGAGACCCATCTGGGAACAATTTCACAAAGGTAACCGTTGGGCATACTCGTCATCATGCCTTTCTAACCCTAGATATGCACCCCTTTGAGGCAGAATGTAAAGCCTTTGTTTGTTTCCCAGTAAATTTGGGAGGTTAAGTCCAACTTCCCCACAAAGGTATTGTCAGATTCCTGTGTCTTCATTCACTTTTCCACCAGGGTTTTCTGGCCGGTACCCAGCAATCTGTGAGTTTTCCTTTGTGGATTTTATACAGACTAAGTTTAAAACACAAAACCAAAGAGAAGGTGATATCTTTTCGGTAAAATATTTTAATGATCATAAAACATTCTAGACAATTTTAAAAAGCAAACAGACAAGGAACGCCAAAACTATAGTTCCTGCAGAAGTAGCCATTTCAACCTATACCTATCATTACAACGATAGCTTGCGATAGTTTGTGGAAAAATTGTGTACGTAAAATAAAGCAAAGAATGGCCACAAGTATGCAAAGTAATGCTAGCAAAATAATATTTGCTAGATTAACTGGCTTATTTAACAGTTCATTGTCTTTAAAGCATTTATGTCTCCAAATATCACTGGTTTAGGTTATTAAAAAGAAGATTCACCATCAGAAAGAAGTAGGTTTGAATTTAGTGTCTTAAAATTAACAATTAATATTCATCATATCATAAAATTTCAGTTTGTTTCATTTCCTCATCTGCAAAAACAGTAGACATATGTGCGCACTTACAAGGCTGTACTACATCCTTTACAGCTACATTTTAAACATTTTAAACATGTGTAATTGAGCTGGGGTTATAGCTCGGTGGCACAGCACCTGCCTGACAAGCACAAAGGCGTGTGTTCAATTCCCGGTATCCTCCTCAAAAAAATGTTCAATCATAACCTCAACCTTTTGAGGTAGTGACTCTTTCTCTGCTCATTTTAAACACAATAAAATTGAGATAAAAATATTAACTATTGTCACAAAAATCATTACTTTGTAAGATTAGATGATTTATCTCAGGGCTAATTTCCTGCAGAGAGCAAATACTTTTCATTTTGTGCCTGACTTTGTGCTTCTTGAAGGTAGGGGTAATTGTTCCCTCTGTTACATCCTTGTATCCGCTCAGATTCTGGTACAGTAATTTATAGAGATTAAATAGGGATAATGATTATTGGAAGAATAAATGTATGAAGTGATTTCCAAAAAATAATCTATTATTGTTCTTCCCATGTAAAAGACTGATTCTTTTTCACGACTATAAAACAATATCTTTGAGTATAAAATAATAGAAGCAATGCAATTAAAGAGAAACATAGGAATTATGGTTTCAAGTCATGTTTATAACACTTCATCAGACAGAAAAACTCAAATTTCATCAGCTTAATATAATGGAAGATGATTTCTCCCTCAAAACGTCAGTTACTGATCAGTCGCTGGTTTTCTTGCAGTAGGTAACGCATGATCCAAGACTCCAGGCATCACGCAGCTCAGCCATCTTCTGTGGCCTTAAATATGATATGGGTCTGCTGGAACTGCAAGCAGAGAGTGGGGAAAGTCAACTGCTTCCACCGAAGGTAACTACTCTCAGAGTCCTGCCTAAATGCAGAATGGAGAAGAAGAACTGGTCTTTGTTGAATAAATGTATGTCTACACAATGTTTTAAGACTGAGATCATATCTTGTGTTTTATTACTGTTAATGCATTGGTAGAAACTCACACTCCTTATGCTATGTCTACATTACCTTTTTTTTCCATACAGAGTAGCAAGATGCTTATGAAGTTCTTGCAGTGTACTTAGTACTAAACTAAGAGTCTGAGGAATCTAAAATATGCATAATATAGACGCTTTAATAATGTACTATCATCAATGAATAAAATAGCAACTGTTAAATACAGATAAATGTAAGCTATTCCATATTCTGTAGTATTAAAAATTGTCCTAGTAGACTGCTAAGGAAGTGCTTTGTGGAACTAGAAGTATAAATATAATATAGATACAAGGTTAGAGAAAAGAGAAAAAAATTCGAATATATGGGGTATAAAAAACCCATGAATCATAGTGTAGCTCTTCCAAAACACCCCACTGTTAATCAGAAAACAAATCTTTATGAGATTTTCATATATGACATTATTTATAAGTGACAGAAGGCTTTTAGCCAATTGGTGATAAAACTGAATGAATTAAAATTTACAAGATCTTTCAAAGTATTCCAAACACTATACTTTACTCATCTATTTTGAAAAAGATTGGTGTAATTGGCACAGTTTCATCATTTTTTATCCCATAGGCATAAAGAAACGCCTTTCTAAGAATGTTTTCCTATTCATAATACTTATTTTAACTGCTTCTCAGATTTTGTATCCATTGGTTTAACTTGATGCTATCAAAGAAAACTAGCACAAATCACAACTGTCAGCTCTTGTAGTTTTAAGCTTTAGCAGACTGAGATGAACGACTTCATCACTGAATAAATCATTACTAATCATAATTTGTGCATGTGCTTGGAGTATGCAACTGAGGCTGACGGCACGAGAGCCTGCCCAGAACTAATTGCTCTAAATGTGCCAGATGTTATAAAAATCTGGACACATTTGTGATAAAGCCGAATAGTGCAAATTTAGTATGAAGCTAGAAGTGCATGATTTAAGGGCATAATCTATATTTCTGACATTATAGGTCAAAGATATATAGTAAGAATAGAGAGCCTTTATTAATATTGTAAAAGGTTATTTCCCTCTGCACTGAAAACCAGTTTTTTTCCTTTTATGTCTTGATCCTAATAGATCTGGGCTTCACTATAAATTTTTGTACTCCTGCAAAGGGCATCATTCTGTGGCAAAATAAGAAACCAAGGTTTATATTAGAAAACGGGTCTCTTTATTTCAGATATGAACAGAGACTTCTGCCTTTTTGCACTAAAAAATGGTTAATAAAATACAATGCTTCTTTTCTTTAAGAGTCCGAAGATTATAAGACAAAAATAATATTAGGTGAATAAAAATGCTTTGGCACTTTCTGATACATTTAGAATTAAGCTGCACATGCCCACATTAAATAATAAGCAAACATTACTTAGAGGTTATGGGTATCAATATTTCCATTTTCTATGCATTGTTATGGTAATAAAGTCTTTTAGTCAAGGAAAATATGAAGCCATAAAACTTAATGCTCTATTTGAGAAGCAATTACAGCAAATTATAAGCAACTGGGTTGTACAAAACTGTGATGAATAAAATTTTAAAGTATAATAATATACCATAAGCATTTACATGGCTGATACTATTCATTTATTTTAAGTGTCAGTCTTTCAAAAGATAATTACCAAAAAAGCTGGATTCCTGAAATAATTATCATGTTGATTACTTAGAAGGCTAAGCTTCAAATTAATTTGAGATTAAGAATTTTTAATAGAGTTCTGGTATAAAATATCACATTTTCTGTTCCATCTCACTGATGCGAGAGTATTGTTGCATGCTTCAGTACAACCCTGTGTGTGTGTATGCGTGTGTGTGTGTCTGTGTGTGTATGCATTTAATTACCTTGGCAAAACAACTGTCTATTTACTGTTAACTATTTCTGACTACATATTGCAGAAATTTTATAGAACATCACACTCATGACATTTTCCAAAGTTGATATAAATATGCTCTGATATCTACTAAGAGACTAAATTGAATAACCATGAACCATTAAATATAGTGTATAAAATTTAACACAAGAGAGTTTTCCTACATATGGCCTCTCTGAATCAGAAAAAACTGAAAACAATGTATAAACCAGTATATATTTATACTGTACATTACTTTAATTATATGCAACAAATAATAATTGATGCTATCTCTTTTTTAAAACTCTTCTACATCTACATAACACTTCTTTGGTAAATTCAATAATGCTTACATGTGATTGTCATATAATTATATTCTTGCTATTTTTAATGGAAATAATAAAACAATTATTGAAATTCACTATAAATTTTAATCATATATTACGTATTTAGAATCTGTTTTCACACCAAATATGCTTGTTTCTCATTATCAAACTTTCATACTTTCAAATATATTTTCTGTTTTCACCTTTTCACATAGATTATTTGGGTGGATTTGCAATTAATACTAAGCTATTTTTGTACGTTATTTTGTATTCGTAACTTCTTATCACAGCTGTAAGCAAGCCTCTTTAGACTGCAGGAAAGATTAAGGCGTATGTTCTTAAGTAAATATAGGATGAGGCTTTCTGTATCTACAGAGTTCTATAGAGCTTTTGTATTCAGAATACGTCCGTATTGATTGCAGGGCTGTATGAACACAATGCAAAACTAGGCTTTAGACATAAAAGTTAGCACCTGCCTTGCCTATTGCTTTTTCTCTGATGTCTGACCATGCCTATAGCAACTGCTAAAGTGATTGCCTGAGTTACAAGGATTTTGCAACCTGACCCACCGTCAAGCACTGATTGACTGAGAGACAGATACCTGTACATCTTCTGCATTTCGTCACCTAACTAATGAGTTAATTGATTTTCACTTGAAAGTGAAAGGCAGAGAACCAGGACCTGCATTTAGATATTGCTGCTTCTTAGCAGAATCATCTATGGGGTGTGATGAGAGTCAGGACTATAGAAAACCAAAGCACAGTCTTGTAGAAGAAACTGCTCACAAGCACATTTAGCTGAGAGCAGAAATCCACAGAAAATGAATCCATGCAACCCTCCACCTAGGAAGAAATTTGGACCTTATGAGTTCTATAGGTGTACAGTGAGAAATTGCTTCACTTTCTAAATTTTCCATTCAAGTTTCAACCTCTAGGATGTAGGTTTTCCACTCCTCTTGTTTGTTAAAGATGTCTAAGGAATTAGAGTTTAGCTTCTCAATTTACTATCCTTTTACTGTCAGCTATTTTCAATGTATTTCTTTAACTTTGAATCTAAAGCTTCTCTATAGGTGGAAAGCACAGGAAAAAGGCTTTCAAAGAACAACTAACCCAAGGCCCAGAGTTGGAGAAAGCAGATGAGAAAAGGCTGCAGGACGGTTGGTCCACAAACAAGGTTCCTGGTCCCTAAGAGCAACTGAGCATTCTGATCTCTCATTTAGCATATGTGCTCACCATGAGCTAGTCCTCTAGTCAATAATATTGTTTCTTTATCGTTTTGTAGATTGAGTTATTAGGCATTCAGCACTGATACGTTCAACGAAGTGTGTGGAGAACTTCACAATCTGATAGTTGACAAGAGGAGCTGGGGATATAGCTCAGTGGAATAAGCACCTGCCTGGGGCTGGGGATATAGCTCAGCGGAATAAGCGCCTGCCTAGCAGGCGCAGGGTCCTGAGTTCGATCCCCAGTACCGCCAAAAAAAAAAAAAAAAAAAAAAAAAACCAATGATAGTTGACAAGAAAGGCAGGTTAGTAAGATATGAAAAGGAAAGAGGTGGGAGAAGATGCAAAAATGATCAGGGGGTTCCCAGGCATAAGCAAAACAGCAAAGCACACTCTCCTAAGATAACACGGAAACAACACCAGACTTTTGCATAACAAGGGAACAATAGAAAAATTTTTCTCACAGCTTTCTTTTGTGACCCAAAGAATTACTGCTACACTGTAGGATCCATCTCGGTAACAAATGGTCCCTTGTTTGCCAGGTATGTTCATTCTAGAAGGTTCAGTGCTCTGCTTCCCTCATTGAGATAAAGTTTAATGAAGAAGAAACAACAAACCTTTTGATTGTTCCCTGAAGGATTCTTTCAATTGCTTAGAACATTTTTTTAAAATCTTTCTTTTTTCTTCCAAAATCCCCTAAAAAGCCCAGATTCCTTATATAAATTTTGCTGTTCTACCAGGAAAACAACAGTGTCGGGTTGTTGAGAAATAATATAAAAATAAGCTTTTTTAACTATAAAATGAAGGTTTTCAGTTAATTCAGCTTTCAGGTCCCTCTCCGTGGCTGTAAACCAATGTGGAATTGTCTTTTATAAGAATATACTTTCAGAAGAAGGTTGCCAATAAAAGCTTTTTACTTCAAGTGCTCCTGTAGGATCATCTGCAGGAAGAACAAATAATCAAAGAGGCACCAAATAAAATGAAGTTAAAACAAAACACCTAAACAGACTCGCGCCAAGTTCCCTACCCCGCTTCTACAGGAAAGAATTCTGCTAGCTGCTCATTCTCATCACAGCTCCTCAGTTCCTCCTCCTACCCTAAGGCAATTCTATGTACAACTGTATGTGGCCTCTCAGGCCACAAGGACTGTTACCAGTCTGCAAGGGACAGAAAGTGTGTACACACGGGTCCCGCCGCCGTCTCTTTTCCTTTCCCAAGGAGAGTGACGCGAATGGCCTATACATTTTCATACCTGAGGAAAGACCAAGTCAAATTGCGCATCAGGCTCAAGCTCTTCTGTAAAATGGGAGAGATTAATTATCCTTGTAGGGTAACAGGAAGGTTAAACAGAAGGGCGTGGGACGCGTACTTGCGCAGTGGTTGTTCAATTGATGGTAGCTTTGTCATTTTAATAATGTATTATTTTATTTTGACATATACTATCTGGATCAATAAAACGTAAGTGGAGCTGGAATAAAGGAAGATATTTATGGAGATACCTGAGTAAAATTATAATTAGTTAGTAATCTTCTTTCAGATGAGTTTAAGTTCTAGTGATTATTTAGGTTCGTAGCTCACCCTCAAGCCCTTTGGTGTCATATTTTCAGCTTGGAGTGGGAGCACAGAGGAACATTTTCAGGCATGCGATAGCTGTCTCTAGTGCTGTTGTTCAAAGCCTGTCTCTTTATCAGTGATTCAGCATCCAAGTCAGAATATTCTGACTTCTTTCTTTGTCAGCCAAATGAACCCAAAAGCTACTAGATGTTTCCAGAAGTTCTCCATTATCTTCCTAAATCAACCTATGAAATACTGTAATCATTTAAGTTTTTGTTACCAGCACATAGAAATAGTGAAGAGAAATTTTAAAAAAAGTGCATTTGACATATAGTAAGATATTATACTATAGTATGGCCAGTTTTTTTATCAACCTATTGTCTTGATATTATAACATTTATTGGCTATTAACCTGAAGAGACATTCATTTAAATCTTAAAGATCACAGTGGGAGTATATATACTATTTTACATATTTCTTCATCTCTAGCCTTGCTTTTGATTCTCATTTATAATGGACCTAGATTACAATGGCTAAGGTTAATGAGACAATTAACTTTATACACGATACCAATCACAAAGATTGCTTTACTGTAATTAACTGCGGTGACTTCTAGCAATGTTCTTTCTACTCATAAATATATTTTGTTTCAGGAGTACGCAGGGCTTAAGGGAATTATTTTGAAAGTTTCAAAAGCATATAAAAAAACCCGATGTAGAAATATTTAATTAAGTTTTGTTATAGGAGAGGAAATGAGCAAGAACCGTGTGAAATCCAAGTTCGTGGTAGTCAGCACTCTGCCAGCTTCTGAGTACATGGAGAGAGGCGTTCACGTGAGAGCTTTTAGTGTGTTCCTAGAACCTCCCGTTTGACCTTTTCTTCAGTCTGTTTTTCAAAAGTGCTTGTTTTCTGACTGATGTATTCAAAATGCTCCTTTTTCTGCTGACACTGCCCAATTTTGCTGTTTTATGGGGAGGCAGCTTGAGAAATTTGCAAGGATATGACTGGTAGCTCGTGCGCAAAAATGGATTTCAGAAACTGAAGGGCTGAGGTGCTTCTTGTGTCTTCTCCCCCTGTGGCAAAGCTTGTCAGCACCGCATGCAAATGAATTTCACGATTTTAAGAACTCAGACCTTTAAATGTGTACCCGCTGTCAGGCTCTCGCTGTCTTTGGTGGCACTCCCCTGTTTATATATTCTGGGGAATTGAAGAGAATTTTTTAGGTGCTGAAGGAGGATGAAGAGTCACTTTTGCTAAGAGCGAGGCCAGCAACTGCTTTCTGAAAAACAAGTTTTCTCAAAAAAACTTTTTCCTTTTAACTGATACATGAAAATTGTACATATTTATGGGCATTTTAAAAAAATCTTTAAATATCTCTAGAGGTTCTGACTTCTTTTATGCTCTCTGTCAGTAAGGAGTGAGGCAGTAATTAATTTGCTTCCCTGAGACTGTTTGAAATTCTCTACTTCATTTAATTTTTTCTGTGCCTTTCAGTGCTTTGTTTCTTTTATTCTAGAGTGACACAATGACACAGCTCTGTACACTTGTGTCCTAATTAGTTTATCTTTTGACATAATTTTAATTAGCTTTATGATATTTCTGGCTGACTTTTCTACATTGACAGTGGCTGCCGTGCTTTACAGAAATTGACATTTTGTGTTATAACCTCATTTACTACTTGAAGTCCCCTTACAACTGGCGAAAGAAGGCGAATACTTTTTTATTTACTGTGGGAAGCAGAAGTTACAGGGAAACAGTGGATCTCTTCCCTGTTTAGCCCTTTTTGACATTCTGGCCCTGGACAGCAGTCTGCGAGTGCCTGTGTGGAGAGGCAATCGCTCAGCAACGTGGCCTCACAGCATTCTCCAGCAGAACAGGGAATTCCCAGCTATGTCTGCAGACTGAAGCAACGCGTGGTCCGGAGGGAGCTGAGCTTGGTTATTTTGATGTTGCTATTGTTTTTCTTTTCAGTGTTTTTATGTCAGTATATAGCCCTGTGTAGATTTTCTCTTTTATTTTATATGATTACTCTACTGTAGTTTTACTCTTCTTCTAAATTGCAAACATAGTTCTCATTGTGTTCAGCAGTTATTGAGCTTCCCTAGTGGTAGAGCATATACGAATTGCTCATAAGAGGGTGAACATTTAATATATCCATAGCCTCATTCGGTAATCACCCAAAAGACATAAAGTAGTTTGGGATTTTAAATCTGTCATAGAAAACACTTTTCTTCTTCCTTTTTTCTCTCTCTCTCTCTCTTTTTTTTTTTACAAATTACTATTTTAACCAGTTGCTGAAAACTAACATGTAGTCTATGGCTCCTGCTGTTACTTTTAAGTGTGAAATAACTACAGAGTAAATATTAGAATCAAGAATGTCTACTCTCTACCCGCCTGGCAAGCATGAGGTCCAGAGTTCAATCTCTGATACAAAAACAAAAAAAAAGAATGTGTACTATATTTGGTCTGTAACTGATATAAGTAGATTCACTTTGGAAAGTATAACCAGTATAGTTTTAAAAGGAAGAAAAAGCCCTCACGTCACTGTATAGTTTTTCACCTTTCCAAGTTTCTCAGTTAAAATTATAAATCCTACTATAAATAAATGAAAGAACAGATTAAGACATATTAGTGAAATTCTCAAACTTCAGTTATTTAAAAGAAAACTTCATATATGTCATACAGAAAGGATTTTGTAAAGTAATGTTATTATTCCCTACAATAAAATAAACTTGATATAATGGATTTCATTGTGTTTTGGGAAATATGATTATGTTTTCATAAGAAGATCTAAAATAAACATATAAATACATTTAAGAAAATTAATCTGTAAAACAAACTTTAATTATATTCTCAGGCTTGGACTTTGGTAACTATGTGATTACAGGAATATTATATAATCTCGCAAAGCTTGAATTTCATCATTTGCCAAGCTTGGCAAACCTTCGGCACATATGCTACAGCAGATTGTTTGTATCACAGAAAGTTCTGAAAGGCTTGCCATCACTGATTAGAAAACTGTTATGGTCTAATTAAAAATAATCTAATTAAATATAATCTCTCTAATCTTTAATTTCATAATTTAAGCAATGTATATAATGGTAACACCCATGTAGCATGCTACACATTTGTGAAATTAGCTAACACAAAAATTAGGACAATATCTCACCAAGAGGATCCTCTATAGATTCTGTTATTACAAGCAGTATCGGGCAGTTTGGTTTGGCTAAAGTGGGATTAGTGTGGAGTTTCATGAATCTAACAGCGTACCATGAAAATGCTTCTTTTGTCCTTGGTATAATGGGGATTACTTTTTGACTTTTACTGCAAGGAGGACTTTTTAAAAATTCCTGGATTATTTTGATTGATTCAAGACCATGCCACTTTGAAGAGTTCCTATAATTGTAACAGTGAACAATGCCAGTCAATCAGTCATCCTTCTGATAACATCTTAAACCTTAAAAGAGAAAACTTGAACTTTTTCTCTCAGGATTCTGTAAAAATCACTTGACATCTCAAAAGCTAAGAAAATTTTTCTCTTCCCCCCCCCAAACATAAAATTCATGACTTTGCAGCCAAACTGGTAAGAAGAATGTCATTTAACTCCTCGATGAAATAAGAGGGGCAGGCGTGGTTGTGTATTCTCAGTTGTTAAGAGATTCCTAAGTAGAAAAGCTCTTCATACACTGCTTTACCTTGTCAAGTGTGCTAATGCCTCCAGCTGGAGTCCTGATATGCCTTCAGGTACCTCTCAGCAGTTCTCACATAATCAAAAGCACCTGGTACCCTAATGACTGCATGAGAAGTTGGCACCCAGGAGTTGTCTCCTATGAAAATGTCCTCTGAAGTCTTATTATTCCAAAAGCCAGGTGCTCCTGGTCCTAGGCAATGACTCAAGTGTCCTCGGCTTTGTGCTGAAGGCAGTCTTCTCCAAGGTCACTCAGCAGTGTATCTTGTTTGTCCTGTGTTTATCATTTACTGTTACTTTTAAGCACAGGCCAATTACAGCTGCTTACAATGCTAGGGTCCCTCTGAGATGGCATAGACTTCGAATTAAATTTTGGGTTGTTTTTGTTTTTCTGACTCCAGAAGTCTTCATTGTTGGAAAGACATACAATCTACCTTTTTCTCTCCTTCCTCCATTTCCTTATTTTCTTCTTTTATTCTTTGTTGAAATTACTGAGATTAATGAGATCCTGTGTGTGGTAACACTTGAATGCAAAATTCATGGAATGAATGAATAACATGTCCTAGAAAAAACCCAAATTAAGTACATTATATACTCTGACATGTTAATTCTTACTGTAGAGGTTGTCCGCAGTTTAACACAATGTATTGTTTTTGCCTCCCTTTCATTTCTATTCCTTCCCTTCTCTCTTTTTATTTGAGTAATTGCTTTTGCTATTATGAAAAGATGCAAGGTTATATTGGAAGGCCTAAGGAATTCCATCATTTCCTGGAAAATATCAGTGTTTACCAGTGGGCTTGTTGCTACCTATGTTAAAGGTGAGGTCTCCTAGAATTCTAATATCTCACTTGTAAAGGAATCCTTTGCCCTTCATAATCTCTCTTTGATTTTACATATATTTCTATAAGTTTGTATGACTGTGCAATGGGAAAATCATATACTCCAGTATATGAAAAACTTGGGTATGACTTCCAGTCACTTACTAGTAACATATATTTGAATATATAATGTTGGTATACTCCTCTACTTAATGAGGAAAAACTAATCCACTTACTCTTCAGGATTATTATGATATATTTATATGTGTACATGTGTACATATGTGTGATGATTGCACAAGTACAAACTTCTGGTGCTAGGGTCAGAGCCTCAGTGTGAAAAAAGATATTTATCAACTTAAATCATATATGGCCCACATGATATGTATGGTCCATGTGATATTTAAATATGTATGGCCCTCAAATAGATCTGCTGGTGATAGTGTCTATATTTCTCTATAAAATTTGTGGGAAAGTTTCCACTTGATTTTTTTAAATTTTATTTATGTATTTATTTATTTGTGTGTGCAAGAAGAAAATATTACTTAATTCCTTCCTTAAAGTCAACATCCTGTTTTTTAGTGAAGCTGCAATGTATCTTGGTTGGGTTTACTCTAATATCAGCAAAGATGTCAAATGTAGATATGGAATACACTGATATTTGATGATTTATGAAAGTGCTATGAAAAAATACCAGCATGGGAAGACCAAGACTACAGTGAAGAATCAGTTTGAAACATTACACTGTAATTTTATAAGAAGAATCTGATCAAGTTGAAGAAATTGGAGATATAAAAGATATATATAGCAGTTAGGAAATGCTAATAATGTGATGGGTCCCTGTGCATGACAGGCACTATCACACTGTATCTCAGCCCAAATGCAGCTTCACGTACACAACCAAGGCTTAGCATAAGCAATCCCAGCACCTGCAATCCCAGCATTTAGGAGGCTGAGGCAGAAGGATTACCATAAATTCATGTCCAGTGGGCCACACAGTGAGTTTAAAGCCAGCCTGAAATACATAGTAAGAACCTGTGTAAAGAAGAAAAAAGGGAAAAAAAATGTGCAACCAATTGACTCCCACTATGCCTAGGGAAAATTACTCCTGAGCATGATATGATTTCCTACTACATGCCATCCCACTAGTCTTTGTATTGGAAAAAGATGGAGAGGAAAGGGTATGTACTATGGTTATGTTACTTGAGATTTATACCTGCCTGTTCTTCTTGGATAATTCATCTCAATTTTCCAAACTTCTGCCAGTGTTCCTTCCCACAAAGGATGGTCACAAAGATCAGAGAAAGTAGAGAACATGCTTTCTCAAATCTAAATGCCAGCAGATTCCCTTAAAATATCAAAATTCATATCTCAGGCTCTTGTTTTCAGAGAGTTCGGTTTATTATATCTGATGTCGGGCACAGACACTACTGTAAGTGGCTGGTGTGTAATTTCAAAGAGCGCCTTAGGAATGCATTACTTCACCACACAAAAGTGTGAAGATGAGTGATAATGGTAAGCATTAGTATGGGGGGATGACTTCGGTGGCAGTGCCTAAACCAGGTATACCTCACTGAGGATTTCAACTCAAGTCCTACAGATAGAAGCACATTTTAGTTCAATGAGTGTTCTTTAAAAAAAAAAAAAAAGCTTGGATGAAAATAACTGAGTCCTTCTTTGAACTTCCTACATTTCCTTGCATAATTCAAATTCCTTCAGTGCTTGAGGGAAAATAGTTGGACATTCAGAGATGAAAGACAGAATTTCACAGGTAAATTATTCCAATGAAAGCTACATCAATGACACTGGAACTTCTATGTAAGATGTCTGTCCCAGTGTCCCTACCTACTTTACAGGTCGTCAAAATCAGGCGATGACTTTGAAATATCTCTACAGAGCTCTTGAATGAGATTTGCATTTTTTACTCTCTTAAGATAGTGAAGGAAACTAAAGGGAAACAAACATATTTTAATGTATTCTCATGGACTTAAAATTGTACTGCTGTTGCTTGGTTGTTCTGATAAATTGCTTCATCTTTGAAAGTCTAGCTTTATTATTTTATAAAAGAGAGATAGTAAGTATTTTTCACAGCCTGCTGAGGAGATAAGTGATTGAAAATATTTGTGTGTCTACATAATGACTATCACTTTTCCTAGTATAAGTGGCTACTGAATAACTATCAAAGCTTTCATTTGCTGACTTCATAGAAGTAAGCCACAGAAAGTATTTGTAAATATTACAAGTTGAAGATACAAAGTAAGGCAATGTCAGAATAATTTTGAACTTGGCTGGTCTTTTGACACTGGCAGGGACACTAGCATTTAGATCTCACATTAAATGTGCAGTGTTTATTACAAGCAGCTTCTCTTGAACATAGAGAAAGCATGCATATGTTCAGGCTAAGTTTAGCTCAAAGATTGGAGCACAGTCCTCCAGAAGCAGCAGCACTGAGATTTTGAAAACTGGAGTTGAAAATTGTGCATACAGGTGAGCAATAAGCAAAAAATAAAAATAAAATAAATAAAATAAAAATAAAAAAATAAAAAAATAAATCAGTAAATAAAAACCTGTCAGGAGTTTGCCTTGTGCTCTATAGCCATCTGGATGTACCTGTTGTATCATCTGTTAGTTTTTTTAGGGGGAAGTTCTCACACTGATATCTAACAATCTTCCAGCCATCTAATTAACTTCTAGAAAACAGCCCTTGTCGATGGCATGAGCACTCACTGTTTAAAGAATTACTTTTCAGATTAAACCTAGAATCTTCAAGAAGCATATTCTGTTTTATTCTGTGACTTCAATAATGTTTTATTATTGGGCCTGAAATGTTCCCTGCAAGTCCACATGCAGTAATTACTCATTTTTCTTCCTCTTGGCTTTCCATCTTATTCTATTCTATTCAAATCGTCTCAGGAACTTGGAGCAACCTGGCCCTAAAAATTACCTGGACACTCTCATGGTTTATGTCTAGATGTCCCACCAAAGCTTCATGCGGTCATGGGGTGGGCTTCTTGAGTTTGTATTTGATTCATGGTCCAGTACTGGGATTGTGGGTGTGAGCCACTACACCTTCCCTGGGTGGGCAGCCTGCATACCATATATGGGAGGAGAAGAGGACTCGCTGTCTCCTCCCCTTTTGATCTTGTTGCTTTTGTTGTTTTCTAGCGCCATGAACTGTTGTTGCCCTCTGCCACGTGCCACCCTGCCTTGGAGCAAACCACATACAGACTGAAACCTCCACAAACTATGACCTAAATAAAACTCTCATTCCTTAATTCTGGACATCAGGTATTTTGTCCCAGCAACAAGAGAAAATTAACCAAGACAGACACATGCAGAGATACAGTATTTCACAGATAGTCTCCTCATCTCCAAATGTTGAACCTGTATTCCGCACATTTAGCTAGCTTTTAAATTTTACTGCAAATGTAATGCCTTCATTCCCAGGTTTTTGGAGTCATGGTGTAGACTTGTAGCATTTTTTATCTCATTCATTATAATGCTTTTGTAAAACTTTCCTGGAAATTCCTGCCCCCATGCATTCCTTATACACTGCTTTTTCTTATTAGCCATTATTCTTAAAATTTCAGTACCCATAAAGACTAGTAATCTTGACTTGCAACATGTTGATTCTAAACATATACTCTTGCTTCAATGAGAACATGAGGACACCATGTGCAGTAAGTGAGTAGGTAATGTTTTGCTATCTACACACTGTTTAAATTTTCTATAAATATAGTGGACACTAATTTACTAAAATTTATTTACTCATTAGTAGAGAGCTTGAGCCTTTATAAAGTCCTCCCTTGCTAAAAATATATTTAGTATCTTCTTCCTATTCCTAAGCTTGTAACAGTTAAGAATTTTCAACTTTATTTTTTAGGATCTTTACAAGGGTTTAGTTAAGCACACTTGGCATTTGTAGGTGGGTTGTAAACCTTGAGTGCTGTAACAGGGCTCCCCATACCTTTCTGTCTGGCATTTTACCCTTGCTTTGCTGCCATGAACTAAGCAGGTTTGCTCTTCCAAAGTGTTCCACTATGATATTTTGCCTTGTAGTGCACTTACCATGGACTGAACTCCCTGAAACCATGAACCAAATTAAATTTCTCCTCATTTAAATTGTGGATGTTAGATAGTGCATCCAGGTGACAGGAATTCTGATCAGTACAAAGGTGTTCAACACGACATTCTCAGCATTTGCCATGTTATGTACATTACTGGTGTTTGTGATCATTTCTGGACAGAAAATAAATTTTGAGCTGCTAAATGACAATGTGCATTTAACATTCTCACAGTTATTTTTCCTCTTAGTACTTTAATACATCATATGTTTCTCTATCCTGGAAATTTCTATTTGAAGATTTTACACACTATGATATTGTGCCTGATTTGAAATATTTCATTTTTCTCAAAATTCTACTTTTCAGTAGGTTTTTGAGAGTTACCTCAGCACTGTTATCCCTAATTTTTTTTTTTTTGGTAGTCTCAATCCATTAAATACTCTCACGTATCTGTGTTCCACACTTCGATGTAAGCACTTGAAGCCCTGAGACACACTACATATCATTGTGTTATTATTGTTATCCTTGCTTTGTGGTTGACATAGAGTGGATATTTGGCTAATGTTAGCTGAATAAATGCAAATGGATGAGTATATGATTAAGCTGGTCTAAATCATAATGAAGCTGGCGAGAGCTTCCATAATTCTGAGGTACAAATGGGTTCCTAAAACAGAACTTGCAACCATATTTGCATCAATTTGTCTTTATAAGGAACTTTGACACTATCTAAGTGCATTTCTGGCACAGCAGTTTGCATATCGCCCTGGGAAAGCTCTGGACCTTCTGATTCCAATAGCAGCAGCACGGCTGAAAGAGCTCACATAGCACTCTCTCGGGGCAAACAGAAGCTACCTGTTTTGGTGGGATTTTCTGTGAGGTCTTGATTATTGCTGCAAAACAAGTTTGCACATTCAAATAAAAAATGATGGTGAAATAATGTAACGGAACACAATAAAAACCTGCAAGTTCAAGTGGAGGGTTGAATTGAACCATATGGTTTCTAGTTTCATATGTAGACACAACAAGATGCATTAAGAAAACCACTTATGCAGTGCCCCGCTGTGCTCAATTATGGAAAGGCGTGTGGTATATTATCCAACGTCGGAGTAATTAGGAATTTCCTTGTGTTCATTCCTGTATATCTATAAGCTTTCTGTTTGGGCACAGAGGTTACTTCCCCAGGGATTTCTTGTCAGAGTTTCCTTCTTCACTCTTTCTCCTTCTGCCTATTCTGTGGCTCTTTCTCCTTTTCATTTATCTTTCCGTCCTTTTTCTTCCTACTCACATCTGGAGGATTTGAGGTTCTTAGCTCAGAAATTACTTATGCCAACTGCAGTTTTAAAAAAGGAAAATTAAAAAAGAACCTCTGAAGACTCAGGGATTTCCAGTTGTAAAGGAGCTGAGTGATCATGGCGAGTATTTGCTTCCTATCCAACAATTAGGGAAAGAATGCAGCAAATGGAAAGTGATTCAGGGTTTACTGAATAGGAAGGAAATGGTCTGATCACACACATATGATGACTGTGCTAAGCCCTATTTGAGTCATGCTCTGTGAGTAATCTAACTTCACCTCCACAGTTTGGTACATTAACATTTGTCTCTTTTCGCCATGTTATTTATCACTAACAAGGTAAGGTCGTTGGCTGTGCCTTGCATGTGTTTCTTTTAGTCTGTTTCTCCCACTTGTATGTAAACGACTGTGGTACATTCTTATAAATATGATTTAATAGTTCTCCTGATTCAGAATATTGTCCTACAACAATGGTTCTGTCTTCAAAAATGAATAAATTGAGGATTCAAAAGTTTAGATAATCGTTTCCAAATTGCAAAATATTCATGCGTTGAGGTTTTTAGGCTTCATGTGTGATTCCCAGACTTACACTTTTTTCTTTAGTACTCAACATGAGTCTCAGATGGCCAGTATCTCTGCTTGCTGCTAGGTATTTCACCTACTAATACTTTGATCTAGGAGTTGTTATTTCCCATCCTCAAAGTGGAGAAAGTGATAATACAGTAATAAACATATGTCACATAAAGACATGGCCATAACCTCACATATATACAATACTATATATTATTTTGCTTATGTGTGACAAATCTAAAATGTCAGTAAGTTAGATAAGGTTATGCTTACTTACATATACAAATATATAATATTATTACATAAATAATATATATTAGAAATATATATTTGCATATGTAAATATATTGAATACACACACACACAAAGGTGAATGAGTGCAGGTAAATACCATTGGATAATTTTCCAGACAATTATGAAATCTATAAACCTTGTTGCATATCAAGTTTTCAGTGTGTCTGGATGCAAATCTCTGACTCTTACATGTATTAAACATGCGACATTGAACTTTCTCTGTATTACCTTTGAAACTCAATTTTGCCTGTGTTAAGTAGACATTATGGTGTCTCCCTCATAAGACTGATAGGTCAATCAAATGAGCAGACAAACTGATCACTGCAGTAGCTGTAGTCCAGTGATACTTCTCTTCTCTCATCGTGTTAGTTTTTTTTTTTTTTAATATCTCGGCTCTCATTTCAAAATCAGTGAAGTTAAACGAATATGCACAAATTTTTGTCTGTGTTTATATTTCTGTTAACTTTCAAGTACAGATTTTTGTGGTTAGTGGACAGAACCCTTTGTTTAATCTAATCTTTTCCATTTAGAATATTTGTATATATATATTTTTTTCCATTTCATTAGAATTATAGTGACTAAACATATATTTGGTAAGTTTTCAGTCACTGAAATAAGATCTATTACTTATACTGAAGTAATACTCATAAATGATGTAAATTAGGAGAATAATGGTTAATTTTTAATAGCAAGCAATCATCCACAGACAGAAAGAGTGATGGGTTCCAATTTTTCCTTTTGAATAAGTACTCATGTAATTTGTTATATGTGCACCTATATATACATTTTAAGATATTTTCATGTAAGCTCTTAAATGTATTTTTTATTTCCTTCAACCTAAAGGAAGAGCTGGTCACCTCAGAGACAAGATATTATCTCAAAAGTGCAGGTAAAAAAGCTGAACATGCTGAAATACAGACAATATTCTGTTAAATGCACTTTCCCTTTTAACCTTAAAAAAGTAATTTACAATAAAAACGGTATAAACCTAAATATGTCCCCAAAGTTAGGTTATTGGTAGATCTTAAATGTTCTAAAAATGGCCTCTATGTGACATTTTTGTCCCACTTATCAATTTCTTCTTTGTACAGTTTCGGTGGTTTGAGAGTTGGGATACTGCTGCTAGGCAGTTTTCAGCAAGTTTGAAGACTTAAACTTCTCTTCTTTGCTGTTTTATTTCATCTTCAGGATTTCTAACAGCATGAGGAAGGTGAGAATTACTTGAACCAACTGAATCTGACAACAGATTTAGGAGGCTCGTGCCCAGAAAGTATAGTCTGTATTAACATCAACAGATGATGTTTACAAAACAATCAATGTATTAATATTTGTCAAGCAATTACATAGGTATTGATGATGAGAAAGGTTAATATCCTGTGACTAGCAGTACAGTTTATGTGACATTGTGACCCACTGCTACAAGAACTCTTCACAACAGAGGGAAGAAACTAAATGCTGGCTTCTCTTTGGAAATTTTTGTAATTAGTCACATCTGCAAGCATAGAATTGCAGGTACAACCCAGCTGGTTAGGCAACAATTTGTTAATGTTTGATGCACAGCACACTAAGTATTTTAGTAATTAGTGATCAGATACAATGATTAATTAGGGCCTCAGATTAAGTCAGGCAAGATATGTCATTATATTCAAAGCATAAATGTCATTAAAGAAATTTAAAAGAAGCCTCAAGGGAAATCATTTCTAAATTAATATATAGAGGACTTTGCAAACTGGTGACCTATTTTGCAAACTTTGTCAATTAAGTGAACATACATATTGCAAAGCATACAATTTCTGAGATAACATCAACATGAAACTCACAAATTCTTAGTCATCTAAAGAATGTCAGACTAGGTCCTTATAACCTTTTGTCAAATATAAATTAAGAGTTCTTTATCTCCTCTGACCCATCTCATTGGACGACCTCTAAACTTGGTTAGTGGGTGACATTAACAAACATTGTTTGCTATATTTCTTTTGTTTTCCTTCTTATAGATGAGGAGATAAAAGATGTTTATTTGTAAGTTTAAAAAAAAATCATCAAAAAAAAAAAAAAAGAATCATCAGCCTCCCCAAAAGGACACATTTTAGTGCTGTGAATAATTTACACGAGGTCTTTGCACAACCCTGGCTGTACACTGAGTGAGGACTTATTGCTGGTGACTGCTTCTGCATTTCTAAAGAACAATTATGGATACAACTTGGATTTCAAAAACCGTGTACACTTCCCTCAGATTGCATTATAGACCATAGCAAGTCAACCTTACAAAACTGCCCAAAGGTGTTCTTCCTTAGCTCCCTAACGTCTCACCTGCCTGCTTGCTTTGCTACAGTATTTCTTCTTTCTCCACATACTATCTAGTTAAGTTAGTTATGTTAAACATCGAACTCCTAAATTTTGCAAAGCATAGCACAAGAACAACAGACCTCTTTCTATTACACACCAATGACCTTACTGAACTGCCAGGCTAAAACACCTTTTTACTGTCAGATGTGAGAGTAGAACAAGGCAAAAGGATAGAGAACAAGCAAGTGAGCAAGACTTTTGAAGCACGCATGTGAAGTTGTCACCGGGCAGGACCGGGGGAGCCCCCCCACCACCACAGAGGAGATAGAGACCTTCACTCACTTCAGTCAAAGGTAAAGCAATGAGAAGCATAAGCAGACTGATTAGACCAAACCATAGAAGTGCAGACGTGGGGGCAGGTACTCCCAGGGTGAGACACATTATAGATTGTGGGTGGAATATTTATATATTCTTGGCATAGATTCTGTGGCATCTGTAACTCTATAGAAAACAGTGGGCCCATTTCACAAGTGAAAGGCAAGGAAGGGCCTATTTTAAAGGCTTTTATGTCTTTGCATCTCCTAGAAAAAAATTCATGCAGCGAGTTTCCTTGAAGAGAAAAAAGGCATTATGATATTAGGTAAATTTGTGTCCTGAAGTTTCAGTATTTTTTAAAGTGCAACCCTAAAACTATAATTTTCCTTGCATCTTCTCTGATTATATTACTTTTTCCTACCCTACCTCAAAATGGTGGTACATCTTTAGATCTTACCTCTACAAAATATGATCCTAAGTGCTCTATGTTCTAACCCACATAGTATGTCATTATTAGGGAAGAAAATACTCATTAAAGTGGGAAAAAGGTAACATATCACAGAATCAGAATGTTCCTTTTAAACTTCAAGGGTGTAGCAAAGCTCTACATTTAAAATGAAATTTCTCATTTAAAATGGAAAGGGCTCACGATCATTAGGAAAATATAAAAGGAGTATCCCAGTGGGAGTATCACGGTATGACCGGTTTGCAGATTGTTTTCATCATCTCCCCTGCATTTCACTGTTACAGAAGAAATTTTCACACTAACATTGAAAGGATGGCTGATCTTGTAACACCTGACACTGGACAGAGGAAACTGAGGACAATATGTTGACACATATAGTCACAGTCCAGGGTAGGACACCGCCCTGTGCATTGCCGCATGGACTCAGGCGTAGTATGGACAAGCAGGGGTTGTAGTCAGAGATTATAATCACAAAGGGACAAATTCTAGGTCTTGAGAGATGACATTTGGCCTGTTTGAATAATTCCATAGTCTGGCAGCAAACTGAAGCCTGCTACTTAGGGATAGGCAGGCCCATGCCTGGTCTCCATGATAAGGAGGGTTCTTTGGCTGAATGATGATATTCTCAGAGACAGAGGGGATAGGGGGCTTTCAGTGAGGCCCTCTGAGGCTGTCCCAGTTTTGCCAGATATGAAAGCAGCACATTATACTGACCTTAATTTCAGGATCAGACAGACACCATTACATCATCATGAGGGAACATTGCTCAATTTTGTTGATGTCAAGACCTCTGGTGATATAAAATGAGTTATGCAGTCTGATGGGATATTTTTCAACTGCGACAAGTGTCTCTTAAAACATGTGATTGTATTAAGTAGGCATGTTGGGGACCATTTTCATGGAAAGTGCTCACTGTGATTTGAGAAATGAGGGGTGAATAAAGGTTGAATACAAACTGTGAATCCTTGGGTAACTTGCTCAGCTTTGGAGGGTGTAATTGAGGTTCTTCATCAGATAAGGACATGGTTTTTGGATTTCCTTTCCTTTATTTTTTGTGAGGGCAGTAGAACTTCTGTGGGGTCATTTTGTTAATGTTAAAATAGTACTTCATTGATACCACAGAGGCTCAGCCACTGCTTAACACAATAAGGACTCCCCTGAGACCTTTCCTGCACCTATGGAAGTATATGGAACACCTTATTGATATTGTAACAGTTCCAGAACTTGCAAAGAGATGGTGGTATGAATTGGTCTGGTGTGCTTGCTATGGAAGTGCATGTGGCACCTTTTAATATACTGTAGCAGAACTTGAACTAAAACTTTAAGTAAACCAAGAAAACTATACACATCCACATATACGTATATAAATAGTTGAGAACAAAGGGGTAAGATTAAGGCTACAATTTAAAATCATAATTGATTATATATTATCCGATTTTCAAAGTTATAAGATATTCTTTATATATTCATGTGTGTGTACATATATATATATACATAATCTATATATATATTAATCTATCTACCTGTCTACCTGTGTAGCTACCTACAGTAATGTACTGTACATTGTTATGATGCTTCTGTCAGCAGTACACCACATATATGCTTGTGGATAAGATCGTATTGCTTTGTACTATGGAAGAAATGTTAATTTGTGGAAGTACACTCTATGATGTTTCAACAGTGATAGAATTGCCTAAAAAAGCTTTTTCAAGAATATCTCCTTACTGTTCAGTGACAGAACGAGATATACCGAAAGAGAAGAAAGATAGACACACACATACAAACACCCAGACACACACGCACACAAAAGCATTTGTTAATAAATGTCACCAACAGATTCAGGAAGATGATGAACAGACTATTAAAATCTAACTTACTTCTTTCAATTTATTTATTTCAACTTTTATATGTTTTAGGGTGGATATATAGAAAATGCCAAAAGTCCTTGTGGTAGACAGAACTCTAAGGTGGTCCCCAAGATTCCAGCCCTACTATGTACTAACATGTATAAGCCTCACTTGTTGACTGTGGGTAGGAGCCATCAAAATGATGAGGCAGTGTATGTTACAGTGCAGATTACGCTTCATGGTGTAAAGGGTGGAACCTGATGCTCCACCCCAAAAGCTAATGTCTGAGTTCTGAATAACGAGGCAGGGGCAGAATAAAGAGTAAGACAGATGCCGTGACTAGAAAGCACAAGAGTTGTGTTAATAGAGTAAAAGGTGTAGCAGGATCAAGGAATGGCAATTATCACATGTGTCCTGGAATGAGATCAACCAGCAGGACTTAAAATAACAAGTTTTGTAGTTCATGTAAGAATGAAATATGGGAAGCCTCAAATATGTTACTTGGCAAACAAACTTGTTGGCTGCATTCAACTTTTATAAATACATGGTGGGAAGCAGAGGTTGCATAGACTTCCTGAATTTTCCTTCAGAACACTGATTATATGCAAATGATTGTAAGGTTCCAGATGTCGATATGCATTGGTATCTGCAGTTGTAGAGCAACATATACTTACCACCTAAATTATTACAACAATTACAGCCTTTGACAGGCAATTTGGAGAAATCATCGTGTAATAATTTCCATTATTTACACTTGAGTGGCTGTTAGAAAATGATAAAGAGAATGGCTTATGTTTGTTAAGCATAGCAGAGTTTATTTCATTTTCCATTTTTACTAGCAAGCTAAAATAAAATGCCCTGCAAATTTAGGTTTTAAAGTAAATCCTGATTGCAATGTATATTGAAGTCTTTCAATATATTTCCTAGTTTAAAACATACGGGATATTTGCTTAAAATCATGGCAATAATAATCTCTAGTAAGTTGACTTAATGTCTTTAAGAATTTTCTATCTAAATTTCAATCTGTTTTTCTGCATGTAAATACAGGTTTAAGACTTAACTTATTGATAGGTTGTAGTGGTGCTGAAATTCAGGTACTAGGCATACTATGATCAGCTTCACATCCATTCTCTCTAGACAGCACCATCATAAAAATTAAAAGACTTAAGACTTAAGAGCTTTGGATCATACAATATGGAGCTTTCATTAATGATAATTAGAGTGCAGAAAAAGGCTTTCTCTAAATAATTCTATTCTAATAATTTTGAAACTACTCAGTGAGACCTACTCAGTAGGAATTCATTTTATTTGGCTGTGTTTTTCTCCAAGAAAATCTCTTTCACACCTATGGTGTTATCGTTAGAATTCAGACAAATGAGAGTCTGAATAGTAGCTATGCTGCTTATTAATGGTTAAACTTTAGTAAATAACTTGATCCTTAGTTTTCACATTGGCAAAATGAGAATGGTAACAGAAAGATTTGTTGTAATGGTGGCATTCGATATCGTGCTTAAGTAGCTAAGTGTAATAGGTGCTCAAATATTTTTGTTTTATTTTTTCTATTCCACAGATTAACGAGAACCTCTACTGATGTTTCCCCTTGAGGTTGAACATCTCAGTGGTTTATAGAGCCATAATTTATGGATATGATGCCTATGATTCTGTGATCTTTAGTCACTGAAACAAGCACCCACCACCACCACCACCACCATGAAGTCAGGGCAATCTTCTTGACAGAACGTCAGTGAAAGGAAATGCATGGACAATTTTACAATATACTTATCAAGATGTTCAACACATTGAGTTTTGAGTGTTGACTTTATATCCAGCTATGCTGCTGAATTTTGTTATTAAATCTGTAAGCCTTTGTGTAGCATTTTTGGGTCTTCTATGTAGAGCATCACGTCATCTGAGAATAACAATTTCTCACCCACTTTCTCATTCATATTCCTCGTATTTCTCTCCCTTGTCTAATTGCGGTGGCTGATACATCCAGAACTATATTGAATAGGAGTAGTGATAGTGGACAGCCTTGACTTGTTCCTGATTTTAAACCGAAAGCTTTCAATTTCTGTCCATTTAGTATGATGTTAGCCATTCGTTTGCCAGAAACACTAATGGTGGATAAATATATGAAAAAGTGTTCAGCATCATTGGTCATTTGAGGAATGCAAATTAAAACAACAGCGAGATGCCATCTCACCTCAGAAAGAATGGCTACCATCAAGAAATCAACCAACAACACGCTGGAGGGGCTGGAGGGAGAAAGGAACACTTCTCCACTGCAGATGAGAGTGTGCACTGGGGAAACCACTGTGGAAATCAGCGCGGAGAGCCCTCAAAGAACTAGGACTGGAGGTCGCATTTGATCCAGCTTTTGCCCTTCTGGGTATTTTACCAGAAAAATTAAAAACTTCATACCACAGTGATATATGTGCACCCACGTTTATATCAGCACAATTTTTCATAGTTAAATCTTGGAAACAACGCAAATGCCCATCAACTGATGAGTGGATGAAAAACATGGTATTTTTATACAATGGAGTATTACTCAGCTATAAAAGAAGATAAACTCGAGACTTTTATAGGTAAATGGATGCAAATAGAGACCATACTTATAAGTGAAATAAATCAGATCCACATGTGTAAATATCACGTTGTCTCCTTAGTGTAAGAAATAAAAGTGTAAGTGGAACACAAAATGTACCATAGACATTAAGAAAGGGAAAGAAATTTCTCAGAAGGAGAAACACTGTGATGAGGGAAAGGAGAAAAAGAAAGAAAGAACGAAGTGATTGTTGGGATAACTCTACTACTAATTTCTGATGGTTTGTTGAAGGGAAGAGTTAAAGCTTTTTTTTTGACCAATTTAACATGCTTGTATCTGGTGATCTGAACAACTAATTTGAAGACAACAATATACGCTATAACAACCATTATTGAATTCCTATCATCTTGTTTGGTGAAACTCAGCATCATTTATAAATTCTTGGTTTTTATTTTTCGTTCTCTTTAATGATTTGACCAGTTTTGCATTCTTACATCTGGATATATGACCAACTTCAGTGAAGAGAAAAACATGTAATACAGGACCGGAGGTATAGCTCAGTGGCACAGTTCCTGCCTGGCAAGCATAAGGTCGTGAATTCGATTTCTGGTACCAAAAAAAACATGTAATATAACAACAACTGTTAATTCCTATCATTTTGTTCTGAAACCCTGTATCATTCTTATTGTTTTTGCTTTTTTTTTGTTTTTATCTTATTTTTATCTTCACAAAGACAAAAATGTTATTGGCAGTATTTTATTTTATTTATAGTATATTATAATACATTTTATTATATTGTATTTATATTATTATTTTATTTTATCTTTATTTTTTATTTTAACAAAGACAAAATTATTGGCATTTTGCTATTGTTCTTTTTTAATTCTCTTCAAAATAAAATAAAAGATGTTCAAGACATTGATTCAGCAAAATCTCTATTTGAATCCATCTTCTGAACATAATATTAAATGAGGACAGAGGTAAATGCATATATTTGTTAATTATAGCAAAAACCACAGAGTAATTTAAATGACTTTCATTTAGGAAAGTTTCCATGTTATAGAATTTCATTTAGTTATTTAAAATGATATCTACTAAACCAAGTTAATGTCATTTCAAAAGTTTATAGTAAATTATTATGTGTAGAAAGCATGGTCAATCATATATACTCTTTAAATTTATCCAGGTACCTAAAAAAAGAAATTCTTTCAAAAAATATGATTG
>PVLD010002537.1:0-19267 GCA_004027595.1 Dinomys branickii
GTTTGTGTGCGTTGGGATGCGTGTGTGTGGCCAGGGCGTAGTGTGTGTGTCAGGGTGTGTTTGTGTGTGTTGGGATGTGTGTGTGGGGGTGTACTGCAGTGAGGCTCTGGGTTACACAGGCCCAAGTGCTTCACCAGCACCATGCAGGGCTTTTCTTGATGAATCTGATTTCATTGCAGCCAAGACCTGCTCTGGGTTCTACATGTGCTGCACTGGCAGAACAGCTATGGATCCCTAATTTATCCCTGTAGATTCCCTCACCTTTATTTAATGCAGCCTGTGGCAGCTGGAGAGGGACGGAAAATGATTGAAGGCAAGTCTCAGAAAACAAATCTTTTACATCTTAAAAAGAAAGATTTATAGCCTGGCAGGAACATTAGAGTAGATCCAGGGCTCTTGGGAGCTTTGTGCTTTACTGTCTTTGATATTCAGGAGGTACTGGAGCCTGGTGAGCAGGTCCAGTTTCCTGACCTCTTGCTGGAGTTGACCTTGATCTGTATGCTGCAGTCCCCAACCTGCCACTCCAAGCCCCACCACGGGTTATTATCAACAAAATCATAGGGCATGGAACATCAGGGCTAGAAGGGACCAAACTGTCTCATCTGATCGAGGAGAAAATGAGCCTCAGAGGTGGAAATGATTTGCCAAAAGCACAAAGCTAACTGGTGGCAGAAGTCCCCAGCTGAACAACCCCCACTGAGGCCTGTCTGCACATTGATAATGCCTGTGGATTAGATCCCCTCCCAGCTGTCAGCTTTAGTACATGGCCAGCCTGGTAGCATGCTTGGATCCACATGGCAGCCCTCAGGAGCCATACCAAAGCACCCCTCAGGATCTCAGGAGACCCCCTCAGTGAAGGAAGAGAGGCTGCTGAAGCAAACACCTGAGTCCACATTGAGCTCATCGCTTTGATATCACTTATTAAAAGACTGTTAGAAGCTCTGTCTTTGCTAGCATCTGGGGTACTATGAGAAGTTTAGAGCCTTAGGAAATAATATGGGGTGTGTGCGGGTAACAGAGGAACATAGAAGCAGTCTTCCTTCCTGGCTCAGCCTGAGAGGACAGTCCAGGAAGTTTTCCTAGAGGCAATGATGTCACAAGAACTAATTGGCTTACTGATCTATTGGCCCTTTGATCCATGAGCCCGCTGAGGAACAACGCGGAAATGAGCATTTTGGTGTATTAGGAATTCAGGTCAAAGCACTTGGCATTGGTATTTCAGCCTCTGCGCTCCCCTGCCAGCTGAGTGACTACCGGCTTGTCACGTGACTGCCAGACGCTCTGGAGCTTAGTGTATCAGGGAGATGTGATCTTGGAATGCATCTGTGCACAGTGCTGCAACATTGTGGGCCACTGCAGCCATTAGGAGTCTGTCTGAGTCCTCTGATTGGGGATGGCGGCTGAAGTCAAAGGTGCATCCACTTTCTTGAGGCCAAAACAAAGGAGCAAAGAAGATGGGACCTGGGGCCTCTCTGGCCTTGGTTTTCTCACCTGCATATTAGAAAGCAAGAAAAAAAAAAAAAAGAAAAAAAGAAAGCAAGGGGCCTTGCCCTGTGCATACAAAAACCAATGTGCTGGAAATGAGCTCCATCCCCAAAAGAGGGAGCCCAGAGGAAAAAAGATGTGCGATCATCCTCAAAATAAAAACAGAGGCAGACGGTTGGCAGAGTTTCCGTGGTTAATTAAATATGCTTTAGTATCTAAGTTAATTATTAAATGATTCCCGCAAGGGGAAGCTTTGCTCTGCATGGAACAGCCTCAGGTGAGGAGGTGGGGGCTGCCTGGGGAGACTCAGACCCCGTTCGCTTCTCTCTCAGTATAAATAAAGAGTCTCTGGTCCAAGCCTTTAGGGGCCTCGCGACCAGCAAACACTTCCCACTCCGTCTTCTTGAGCATTTTTCAGGAGACAAGCACCACACGGCAGACGTGAGATTCCATCACTTCTCTTCTTAGAATCCCTTCTGAGGAAATTATCAGAAACAGGCAAAGATTTCCTGGACAAGTATCCTCACCACTGCATCATTTATAAGTGTGGGTGATAGGGAGCTGCCCGCATGCCTGCAAATAGAGATAGACTACGTAAATTCTGATACAGTATAACTGGACGATGAAATATTAGGTGGTCATTAAGACGGTGTTTTCAACAATTACATGGCGATGTAAAGGAATGTTCTCGTATGAAGTGAAAAAACAGAGATGCAAAATTGTAGATAAAATGCCAAGTAATTTTATAAATGGCTGTCACAGAAAAGAGGTGGCACATTAAATGCTAATAATAGTTATTTCTCAGAGGTAAGATCCTGGGAGATTTTATTTCTTTCCACGTATCTTTTTGTATTTTCTTAATTCTTTGCAGTGAGCATATATTACTCTTATAATCAGCAAAATAATAATTTTCAAAATGTCAGCACACCGTATAATCGGTTCCCAAGTGACTCTGAGTAATTTTATCATACTCTCCTAAAAGGAGATGAATTTTACTAAAGCCTGAGCTTCTAGAATTCGTGAAGGTGAGCGAGAGTTGATTATCTAGAACTCTCTACATAATGTATGTTCACAAGGAAGCGTGGCGCACACGTAGAGCCTCTTCCACTGTGGAGTGTGACGCACTCTGTCAGCCCCAACAGCTGCATGGAGTCAGGGATCAAGGAGCTTCCATTTATCCTGCAGCTGCCTAATCCGAGAGCTAAACGAGACCTTGGCTCAGGAAGGCTGCAGGGACAGGGCTAAGCCCCTCATCCCAGAGTAGCAGAAACCCTGGTGCTTGGGGTAAGCGTGAGGCGTGACAAAGTCGATGGTGAAATCCCAGGTCTGTTCGGCACCACAGCACCAGACTCTTCTTGGTCTCTGGAACTTCCTTGGAGTCCCTAGGATCATGTAGAGACAGTGGCAGCTAAGCCAAGCTGTAAAGGTGTCTGTCACACAGGCACTGGCCTGGTAAGAATACACAGTAGAGGGCAGGGGATGCAGCACCACACTAGAGCACTTACCTTGCAGGCACAAGGGCCTGAGTTCACTCTCTAATATTTCAAAGAAAGAGAGGAGATGGAAACATTCATAAATGTTTGTGTGATCCAAACATCATTTAAAGGTTATAACAGTCACCATTTCCTTGTCGGTGTAGTAACTTCCATCACCAAAAACAACTGATTCTATGATCAAAAATTCAGGGCTAGCCAGGTGTGGTAGCACATGCTTGTAATTCCAGCCCCTGGGGAGGCTGAGGCAGGAGAACCACAAGTTTGAAGTCAGCTTGGGCAACCACCTAGTGAAACTCAGTCAAATAAATGAATAAGTAAATAAATAAGTAAGTAAATAAATAAATAGGGCTGGGGTGTAGCTCAGTGGTAGAGTGCTTGCCTAGCATTTTTGAGGCCCTGGGTTCAATCCCCAGCACTGGGGGGCAGGGGGAGGAAATGGTGCAAATCATGACTGATAAAGGAAGAGGACATTTTTGTTCAGTCCTTGAAGTTCTATTGGAGATGAATCCCTGTAAAAGAGGCTCTTGGTTGCTTCTGATTTTGTGGCCATTCTACCAACAGGCAAACACTCCCAGCTTTTGCGGGATTTCAGCGCTGGTCGCACTCCTAAGACACGGGTGTGTTCCCCTGAGGTCCTAGAAGGCAGCCACCCAAGTTGGGAGAATGCCAAGGCCTGGTAAGCCCGAGCAAGAGGGGAGTGGAACCCTCCAGCTTCAGCTCTAACCAAACCTCAGTCACACAGGGAGACAGAGAAACATGAGGTAGAGAAATGAGGACACGAGTGAACGTTACCAGCTGTAAAGGAAGACAGCGGCCAGGACAGAAAAAGGGAAAAGCTCCCAGGCCACACCAAGGAGACACTTTGTTTTTTGTTTTTGTTTTTTTGTGTTTTTTTTTTTTTTTGCGGTACTGGGGATCGAACTCAGGACCCTGCACTTGCTAGGCAGGCGCTTATTCCACTGAGCTATATCCCCAGCCCCCCGAGGAGACACTTTGAGTATCTGCTGGTAACTTCTTAAGCAGAGAGCCCTGAGCACTCACCAGAATCCTACTTTAAAAGTCCCCCTTTAGGATTCTGCTACAAGAAGGGAGAGCAATTGACTGAAAGTGCTTTCAACTCTCTCACACTGCCAGCTCGACAGGCCTGGCCCTTTCCTCCCAAACTTTCCAGAATGATTTATTTTCCTGTGGAGGACCACTTTCGTACTGTAATGGAATTCTTTTCTAAAAAAATATGACTAACACATTGAATAGCTGCTTTATAGCCAGCTCTCTTGGAAAAGGTCAGTTATTAAAGTGGAGGATGTCTGTCCTCTACTTCACGGCAACAAATTAGGCTTTCAGCAGGCAGATCATTGACATGAACCCAGAGAGGTGTCCCGCCTTCCATGTCTTTGGCTCTCAAGCCATCACCACCATCAGAGGCTGGACTCAGACACTCCTACACTGATTGTTGATTTCCCACCGCAAAACGTAGACCTTTTCATCTCCGCTGACAAGGCAGCTGTGATGTCATATGCTGATACAAACCACCCAACAATGGTTGTTTTGGAAACATCACCGTTCCATTTGGGCTGCACCACAGGACACGCTGGTGCAGTTGTCTGAATATGTTGCTGTGTTTACCCAAGTGAAAAATGGGAAAATGAAAAGTGTATGCATGAATTATAAGAAACAGAAGTTCTCACAGGCTTTCGATACAGTTGAAACTGAATGAAACTTGCCAGGATGCCGAAAGTGGCAAACCTTTAGCTTCACTTGTGTTCAGTGTACTCAAGCTAGGGCACTGAGTCCTCTTATGAGGAGAAGAAAACCAAGTCTAAACTGGGCATAGTAGTGCAGGCCTACAATCCCAGCACTTGGGAGGCTGAGGCAGGAAGATTGCCTCGAGTTGAAGGCCAGCTTGGACTACATGAGTTCAAGGCCAGAATATACAGGCACACCCTATCTCAAAAAAGAAAAAAAAAAAGACTTCCAAGAAGATTGTGACTGGGTAAGCAGTGGAGAAACTCCTCCCAGGAGAATCGCCACCCAAACACTGCAATGCATCAACATGAGAAAGACAGGGAGGAGAGAAATGGGTCCCCTGGACCCAGGAAAGATCTGAAATGAGAATCAAAGCCCTCAGAAAGAGCAAACAAGACCTCTCTTGGAGGAAGGGCTCAGAGGGCTGCCATGGCACAGTTAGAGGAAGAGGAGGCAGAGGAGGGAGTCACTGCTCCATACACACCCTCGGCCACCTCCCTCATTCGGGCACTCACAGCTTCAGCTTCGGAGGCCCACGCTCGAGGGAGCCTCCCGACTCGGCCAGGGGAGAGCGGAGTTCCGAGAGCTGGTCCAGAACTGGAGCAGAGAAAGTGCAGCCCAGAAAAGAGGCAGTGGCTGGCGGTTGGGAGGTGTGAGGATGGGAAGTGTGAGGATGAGAAGTTACAACAGCCACTAAAACAGAATCCCCACTCTGCAGCAACCTCTCTAATCAGCACCCTGAGGCAAGGCAGAGTCAAAGCAACCAGTACAGAGCCCACCACACCCAGCTCTATGCCTGCCCTGAGGCTGTGGCCTCCTACCTCTCCACTGTGTGAGCAGCTACCAGCAGAGAGCAGCAGAGAGCAGCGGCAGTGGCCTCAGGGCCACAGCAATTCCCAGGGATCCAGCCAAGGAACAAATGGGAACTGGAGCACAACAGTAAGAGAGAGCTGCAGATGGAGGTGAGTCACATGGCCCCACGCCCTTCTCATTCCAACACCAAGCAGAAAGCACGAGCTGAGTTACTGGGCTTCAGCTCCCACCCTGAACTCCCTCTGTGAGCACCTTGAGTCTTGGTGGCCCAAGCACTCAACATGTGTCCCTGACAGCCATGGGCTGAGTCCATGGGCTTCAGGACTCACCCTAAACTACTAATATGAGCACTAAGAGGGACTTCATACTGCTTGCATATATGAACCTTGTATGAACCCATAGCAACAAATTACATGAAAAGCAGCAGTCCGGGAGTCCGAGAGACAACAACATACTCTACACAGCAGACCCGAGAAAATCCTCCAGTTCTCTTCTAGAACTAACTAAACAGTACACACCCTGGACCACCACAGTGAGCACGGGTGGGGGAGACATCGTGCCACTTGTGCCCAGCATCATAAGTGCACCCAATGTCCAGCTGCAAGAGGCAGGGAGAGGAAACACTGGAGATGGAGAGGTGGGGGCAGGCAAAGACCTGGAACTAGGGGGCAAACCCGGTTCTCTTGCTGGGTGGAGACAGCCTCCAGAGTCATAGGCGGCCTGCAGGGAGACACTAGTGTCCTATAAAGGGACCCTGGGGGCCTTGACAGGGAGCTCAGCAGCCTGAGAGGGGAGGGGGCTCACTCAAGGCTACATGAGAACCCTGAAGACCTGGACTGGGCCTCCGGCAGCGCAGCAACAGGGCAGAGCCCAGAGGTCCACAGGGGCAACCCCATGGACTTGACCAGGCCCCCAGCAGCGTGGCAATGGGGCGGAGCCTGGTGGTCTGACAGGGCAACTCCATGGACTCAACCAGGCCCCTGGGAGCACCTCGCCAGGACAGAGCCCAGCAGTGCATCAGGGAGACCCTGAGGACTTGACCTGGCCTCCAGACGTACTGTATCAAGGCGGAGCCTGGCAGTTCACTGGGTAACCCCGCCTACTCAACCGGACTCCGATAGCCTTGAGGGCTTGTCAATGGGGGCTTGACCATAGTGAACCTGGTTCCCTGCCTATCTACCGTCTTTGAGGATAGGTGCTTTTCCACCTCCTGCCATAACAATCTGTGTACAGCCATGTTTGTTACAGCATAATTTGAAACAGCCATGTCTCTTCCCAATGTGAGAGCCCGAGGGAGTAAATAAACCCAAAAGTAGTGGGTGGCAGAACAACAGAGATGAGGGTGGAGAAAACTGATTAATCAAACGAGCCATCATCTGTATAACTGAGTAACAAATGTGAAGATAACATTATGTAATACAGCATCCAGTGTTAATTCCCTATTATCTTCTCTATAATTTGGTATCTCCTTTATTGTTTTTGCGTTAACTAATGAGAAGATAACATTATGTAATACAGCATCCAGTGCTAATTCCCTACTATTTTCTCTATAATTTTGTATTTCCTGTACTGTTTTTGTGTTATTCTGGTTTATATGTCTCCATTATTTTGTCTTTAAAAATAAAAATAAAAAAATAAAAGAAATTGTTCATCAGCAATTTGTGCTTAGGGATATAGTGTGATGAGGTAATCATTCTTTTTAGTTCTCTGAATTCAGAACTCACCTTAGCACATGCAGCAATAGTTGCTTTAGATACATTAAATCACTTGTCTTAACAAGCGTACAAAAACTTTACCCTGAATCGCTGTAATTATTCCCATCTTTAAAAACCAGAGGCATAGAGCAGTCTGTCAGCCATATGCCTGGGATGGGGCAGATCTATCCCCACGTGGCTGGGATTATCATCGATTTCCTGAACCATTAGGCCACACTGCTTCTTGTCTAGCCTAAGGTTATGATTCAGCTTTGATACATCTGATGTTTTTATACATTTCTTAGGACATGGAAGCATTCTTATTACATGGAAAAATAACTATGTAAGGTAGAATCTGACATGGAAAGAGCAATCCTTGGAAAAGCTGCCCATGTACTGCTTGGCTTTCACAAAGGTCCTGGGATCAGTTCCCAGACCCCAAGTAAAAGGAGGAATGTAAGGAAGATCAAGACAGAAGTCATTTGCCATGTCTTTATCTCACAAACAATCCTCACTGCAGTGCATGTTGGGAAGCCAAGTTCGGTTCTGGAAGACACACTGAAACAAGGCAAAAGCCTGTGAATTAGAAAAAGACAGAACAAAACATCCCCAGCAAGGAGCTGCTCAGCTGCAGGATGCCTGCCTGGAGTGGATGACTTCTCTGTCAATAGGAACATTACCAGCGGCCTCGAGTGTGACTGTGATACAAGGCTGGGCCTAGGTGCTGAGAAACTGATGTCCACCTGGAGAAAGAGGAGGAGGAGAAAGAGGAGGAAGAAAAGGAGGAAGAGGAGGAGAGGAGATGTACCTAGTGGCCCCGCTCCTCTCTACCCTTCCCAAAGCAGGTAAAGCATTGAGTTTCAAAATAAAAGAGCTGAGCACCGCTCTGGGGTAGTTCTGGGTGGGTGGTGGCAGCCCTTAAACTTGGATACTGGATTTGCTGTGAGTAAACTGCTCTGTGGGCTCAGCCCGGGTGGTCTGTGCCCGGGTAAACACTTTCATGGGTCACAGATCCCACTGAGAAACTGTAGACACGTCAAGAAAATAAATGTATGTGCTCACAGAGCCATCAATTTAATACAGACAGTGTGGCCCAGACCCTGCCACCAGGCGCACCTAGGTTCCCCCCAGGTTAAGGACCCCTGGGGAATGTGCAGGATGGGGACTCCAGCTAGGAGTGGAGAGGCTAAAAGGACAGAACAACGTGGGTCACGTGCATGCTTTGGCTCAAGGCCAGATCTGGCAGGGTACGAAAGGTCTCCGCCAGGGTGGTGCCCATCAGAGCCCCTCACAAGCTGTTTGCATTCACACTCACAGCATCTCTGCAAGGGCACAGAGCGGCGGCTTTGTTGCCCCTGCACCCACTCAGGAAAGGGGAGCTGATGCCCTCTCCATCTGTCCATCCTGGGGCCGTCCTCACTGCCGCCCCTACACCTTTTCTCAGGCTGCTCAGCGACCCCTCCGTGCTGCCTGTCTTCTGTTCCAACTTGGAACAAATTCCTCCATCCCACATCTTTTGGGTTTTCCTACACAGATCAGAAACAGCTGAGTGAGGGACCTTTGGCCGGTGGGGAGCCCCTCAGTGTTGGAGTGCTTAGTGAAAGTGGGCATAAATTATTCATCTCAGGGGTCTTTCAAGGTCCCTCGTGAGACCTTGGTTGGAGGCCACCCACACCACCTACTGATCCCATTGTGATTTCTCAGGTCAGACTGGCAGGAAATAGGGCTGCCTGAGCACCCAAGTCCACAAGATGCATCCGAGTTCATGGGCAACTCTTACAGTTTGGGGCACAGCTAAGATAGAGACAGCCAGGGTCTTGCACCCAAAATGGAGAAGAACTTTGGCACACGTTGGGGTGTTTGTCAGTATTTCCCATCTTCCTTCACCATGGGAATCACCCAGGGCAGATTCCTGGGACCTGGCTCTAACCTACTGCTTTGAAATTTTCAGGGCAGTGGACAGTTAACAGATGCTCCAAGTACACACCATCAGGGACATCTGGGAGACATTGTTGACCTGGGCGGGAAGAGGATAAGCTAATTAAGAGCCACTGCTGTCCTCGGCTGCTGAATCTGTGAGATGGGGAAAACCAGGATCGCCCCTGATTGCCTAGAGGAAAGCCGGAAAGGAGTGGCTTCCCGGGGTTCTTTCTGCTCTGGGCTTGCACAGAGGTCAGGAAGCAACTTGAATCTTAGTTCCGGTAAACTTCCACAGGGAAATTTTGCTGGATTCTAGGTCCAATAAACTCTCTCCAGGGAAAGAGACTGTAATGAAGCAGATGAAGCAGGAAGACCCATCTTTCCCTTGAGTCTGAGATGCATCTAAGGAGTTGGTGTCACGGGGCCCCTTGAGCCCCTGCGGCTCCCCACACAGCCAGAACCTCAGCAGGGGAGGGGTGTCAGCTGGGGTTGGCAGCTCCCTCAGCACCACCCCGAGCTGTGTGTGAATAGAAATAAAGTCTGCCTTCTCGCTCTGCAGGGCAGACTCTCCTGATCCCCTGTGCATCAGCCCCACACATGCAAACCCAGAATATGCTGGGCAGAGAGGTGGAGGAGAAGGAAGGGGATCCCAGACCAAGCTGGGGGGCAAACTGGCAAAACCAAAGGGTATGCTGGCAGAGAGACTTAGGCTTAAATTCTATCTCTACTGCCTCTTGGCTTGTGACCTTGAGTAAGATGCACAGCCTCAGCTTCCCCACCTGTAAAATGGGAACAATCTCACTGTTGTGGCTGGTATGAAGAGAAGGGGCAGCACACAGTGGCCAATAGCTCAGCTCTGGAGCCAGATTTCAGAGTTGAACCCTGGCCTGCTACTCACTACCTGTGTGACCTTGTGCAGGTCCTCTGACTTCCAAAAACCTCAGTCCTATATGTAAAATTGGGATAATAAAAACTCTTCCCCACAGGATTGCTGTGAGGACTCACTGAGCTGATTTATATAGAGCAATTAGAATCCTGCCAGGTATATGGTAAGTGCCTAAGTGTTCCCTGAATGAAGACCAGCTTAGGGAGACCTGCGGAACTGTTCCTTGTCACCCTATAGCATTCACTCACTTCTGGAAGGATGTTCACCTTCACTTGCCAAGGTTTCCAGCAACCAGGTGTTGGACAGAGCTGGAGAGAAGGTAGGCAGGGCCCTGGCCTTCACTGAACATTGACTGTAGAGGACCATCTGGACAACTCTCCTTGAAAGAAGAGCAGTCCGCTCTTTTGGCTAAGCCTGGCCCTATCTCCGTGTATTGATGTGTGCAGAGCTGGCTAAGTTTGCTCTTCATCCCCTCCACTGGCTTTAAGCAATGCAAATGGGTCTAGCCGAGGTGCTGATGCGTAGTCCTTAAAGCAAAGCGACAGGTCAGTGAACCCCGCTTGTAGCTCCTAAGTAATGTGAGTGACACCACGCTGTCAGCTGAGAATGAGCCTCAAGAAAAGAGGCTACGACTTCTCAGAGTTTGAAAATTACACATCAAAACCGAAGCACTGACCCCAAAACACTAGATACTGCCCCAGTCTGGGACTTGCAGGTTACTCTTTCTGCTTATGCTTCTCTCTGCATGTTGCAGAGGTGCGGTCAGGCCTCCTACCTAGCCCAGCTCACGGCACTTACGGCACTTACGTGCCTCCTACCTTTCTCACAGTCACTCATCTCGAGCCACTCCCCTCTCCATGAATTAATAAAATCCGGTTCTGCCCTGGGTCGAGGCCTTTGTTTCAGTTAGCCATCATTCTAGCCAGACTTAGGACCCCTTCGCTCCCAAAACTACAAATATGCCTTAGTGGTTTTATTCTTACCACGCATTGCACTGGGAGTGGTAGATTGGAATTAACTTGTTAGAATTCCAGTAACTTTTCTGTGGGATCACAAATGTGGACTTTTCTGAACCGAGGCGAGGTCGGGAGGGCTTTCTGTAACCAAGGAGAGGCCACTGCCGCTGGTGCTTCCCGCAGTAAGGCGCCTGCCATTCCATTACCACCTTCTCTATCACCTTTGTGTCCACTCCACACCCCTTCTCCACTGTGAACTCACTCTCCCTCTTGCCACACTCTTACCAGAGACCGATTAGTCTGACAAACTTGCAAGGAGCTCCTTTCTCTTCGGGAAGCCTTGAAGAGTTCCCAGAAGGACACCAGGGTCTGGGGGTTTGGGAGATAGGACCAAGGAAGAGACCAATTTTCAGGCCCCAGGGAGTACATGGTGCCCACTTGAAGAAGCAGGTGTAGGCCAGGTGATGAGCCAGCTCTAACCCTCCAGGGGCTGCAACCCGCAGGGCACCGCTTGCCAGAGCTGCGTTAGAATCACCAGGAACTTTAAAAACACAAATGCCTGGCTTCCATTCCTAGCTCAAAGGAACTGGCCTGAGGTGTGGCCTAAAGCTTTTGAGCCAGGGCTCAGAGCTTGAGCCAGGACTGAGAGATAGGACTCTAGAAGAGTGGTTCTTAAACTTCAACATGTGCACAACTACCAGGAGGGCTTGCTAAAATACGCAGATTACGGAGGGTTGGGAGCACAGCCCTAGCATGTTCAAAGCCCTGAGTTTGATCCCCACCACTGTTCAAAAAATAAAAAGGAAAGAAAAACAGGTAGGTTACCAGTCTCCATCCGCAGTCTCTAACTCAGCAGGTCTGGGAACTGGTCAAAAATTGTATTTCTAACAAATTTCCAAATGATGCCAATACTTCTGATTCCCTGGGACTGCACTCTGAGAGCCACCACTATAGGGTAAGAGGTCAACAAAACCACAGCATTAGCTGGGCATGGTAGTCCATGCCTGTAATCCCAGCACTCAGGAGACTGAGGCAGGAAGATTGCCTCGAGTCCAAAGCCAGTCTGAGCTACACAGTGAATTCAAGGCCAGCCTGAATCCATAGTGAGATCTTGTCTCAAAAAAGATCCACCAAAACTAGTCTTTGGACCCAATCCCTGCTTTGTTTGTGAATAGTTTAAATGCAACCCAGCCAGACCCATTCCTGTGGACATTGTCTAAGGCTGCTGTCCAAACAGAAAAAGAGCCGAAAAGTACAGAGTACTTCGCTTTGCATAGGCTACAATGCTGCCTAACTCTTTACCAAAAAAGCAGCTGATTTCAACGCTGGGATCTGCACAGGCATAGCGAGCAGGAGTCTTGGTCTCCGAGTGACTGCCTGGAGCAGAGCTTTCCTGCTGACCTGAGGTTTACACAGTAAGTGTGCGTCAGCATCGTTTAAGCTGCTACATTTTGAGGACGCTGTAGTGCAGCTTCTGCAACATCCCAAATCCTGGCTCCGGAACGGCTTCTTGAGCCTCAGTTTCCTCATTTGTAAAATGTTAATAGTATTGACCCTGTAGGTTACTGGAAGTAATAAATAAAATACTGTATAAACTCCTGGCTTGATAGATCTTCTCTCCTTCACCCCTGCCTTTTCAGGTACCCACAATTCAAGAAGAAAAATCATTTCTGTTCCCCTAAGAACTTTCAGTCTGCTCTGGGAAAGCAGGTCACGATCTGACATGGCAGAGAAAGTGGCTAAAGCCTCAGGATGTTTGCTTCACTCTTAAACCAGAACTCACTCCGCTGCCACCACCTCCTCTGCCGCAAGTGACTACAGCTTCCTTTTACTAGTAGGCTGCACAGAAATATCCTCCTCAGTTGCAACGGGCCAATCTTGAAGCTGCCTTAAATTAACCAGCTCTCTAGGTAGGGAACCCTCTGGCTGAGTGAGAGGGTGACAAAACCTTGCTTAAGTGGCTGACCACAGCTGGGGGTGCTGCACAAGAGCACTTCACACCAAGGTCAGTAATTATAGTTTCCATTTGCCTCTGCTCAGTGCCAGCTGTACGTAGAATGGGGCGCCTCTCCCCCATACTGATAGAGAGTGGGTTGCTTAGTTCAAAATCATATCTAGATCATCTGCTGAAAGTCAAATACTGTGCTGAAGAGCTGGGGAGGAAGGAAGTGGCTAGGGGGACCTGAGAAACAGATCCTGAAAAACCACCAGTAGCAGCATCTTGAAGGACCCAGTTAAGAAGACGTCAAGAAGTAACAGGGACTAGAGATTCAGGGGCACTACGACCCTTCCAGGCCCCAGAAGCATGGTTCTCAAAGTCAGGTACACCCTGCCTGGCCCAGGCATCCATCACATCTTGAACTTGGACTTCATGAAGAGGATAAAGAATTGACATTTTAAATGACTGAGCCCTCTGCCACTCAGAATGAGATTGCAATACAGTTTTGGTCGTCTTTATAGGCCAATACTTTCATAGATGCACTGCATGCCAGACACTTTTCTAAGGGTTTATTTAATCACCACATGGTTTTGAGGTAGGTACAATGGTATCACCATTGTACCTACCTAAGGGGAAACTAAAGCCTGGTAAGATTAAATAATTTACCTGAGAGAAGACAACTATAATTGGCAGACTTCCTCTCCAATACTCTACACCACTGCAAAACCTGGGTGGAATTAACAACCAGGCAACTACTTAAGGAAGAAACCTGTGGTCAGGACTGTCTAAGAGGAGATGCTGCTTCTTTCCCCGATTGAATTTGAATCCATTTTTTACTTTTCGGACCTTGGCCCTCCTCTGGGGGCCCCAAGATGTTGTCACTGCACAGAAGACTTGTGGCTTGGCATTGTCTCCACCCTCAGGGGCTCTTTGCAAACTATCTCATCGCCTGTCTTCTGTTGATTAAAGCTCACCTGAGCATGGCTTCTTTAGCAGCCACATGCCTGTGGAGGCTGGAGCTCTCAGTCCACAGGTGCTGTGACTGCTGGACGCCAGGGCATCCACCTCTTCCTTGGTGTACCAGCTCAGCTCTCAGACCTAGGTGCTTCATGGCTGTACTACCCACAGGATGCTCTGTGTCTGTCCTCCCTCATCTCTTGGGATGAGAATGGGAGGAGACTTTTCTGTTTCTTTGGACAGTAAGAGTCACTTCCTGATTGAAACAGATCCTCTGCTGGACCAAAATGTGAATGTCTGAACCTTCTTGAGTAAGCCCATTAATCATCCCCAACAATAGGCAGGAGGGTTCATGTTTAACTTCGTTTCTCAGCCACAACTCCTTGGCTCCATTCCTGGGGAGGAGGTCATTGGAGGGAGGCAGGAGGAAGCTGTTGCCCTCCTGAGCCTTTGGAACTGCATGAGCATCGGCCAGCTGGCTGTCATCCAAACGGTCTGAGCAAGGAAAGCTGGCTGGGCACATGGGGAGGACCTACAGAGGGGCAGTTTGGAGTCATCACCTCCAAGAACCTTCTCTGAGTCTAGCTGCATAAAGGGCAGAGACGGAAGATGAGCCCTGACCTCATTAGCAGAAGCAGCAGAAGCACAAGCAGCAGAAGCAGAGGCAGAAGCTGCAGCAGCAACAGCAGAAACAGAAGCAGAAGCAGCAAAGCAAAAGCAGAAGCAGCAGAAGCAGAAGCAGAAGCACAGCAGCAGCAGCAGCAACAGCAGCAACAGCTGCAGAAGCACAGCAGCAGCAGCAGCAGCACAGCAGCTGCAGAAGCAGAAGCGGCAGAAGCAGAAGCAGAAGCAGCAGCAGCAGTGGCCAGTCTTTCCCATTTAAGGGCCAGATGCATTCACTGATGCCCTGCTATCACAGAGCACCTACTTTGTCTACATCTTTTCCAACCTGGCTGGAAGACAAGATGAACATACAACATAAAAGCTAAGGATCTGGGACAGGGCACCTAGAGGTGCTGAAGGAAGAGGGAAGGACAGAGAGAAGGAATGGCACACCTTGACCAGGCTGAGAGGAAGAGGAACGTATTCTGAGCATTCCCTCACTTGCTTGTTCATGAAAGATTTCTTGATTCCTATTAAAGTCAGGCACAGCTGCAGGCTCTAGGGACACCAAGAGGAACATGGAGTGAACTCCTGAGCAAGGCTGGGTGTGGGCTGAGGGAAGGAGGGCACTAGGGATGCAAAATAAGTAGGCAGTGACTGCCAGGGGCCAACTCTGCCCTGGACAGCATAGCTCCAACAGACAGCAAAACTCCCTAGGTTTTGCAACCTGCATCCCCCTGCTTGTCGCACTCCCTACTCCAGAGGGGGTCACAGTCTTTCATGTGCAAAGGCCTGAAGGTGGGAAGCTGTGACCTCCTTAGTGTGGCATTAAGGCCCTCAGGACGAAGCTTTACCTACCAGCCAAAGACCACTTTCCGCCCTTCCTCTGTCTAGCTCCTTCCAGGCCAAATCACATATGTTCTTCTGAATGTGGGGCACATCTTCACACCTCTGCCCCCTGCTTGGAACTCCCCCCCTTTACCCTTTCACCCGCCAAGCAGGCTCCTGCCCCACCCCTTCCCTCAGTCACTAACCCCCCCTGTTCTCTGTGCCCCCTTAAACTGGAATGAGAACAGGCAGCCTCATTACCCAGGATGAGGACAATTAGTGTCCTCAGGAAGCCTTGCATGGTGCCTGATATGACTGGTGGGACAAGCAGGAGCCAGATTGTCACTTGTCATCATTCTTCCTATCAGGCGTCTTGCTGTACAGCAGGGCATGTCCTGTCATCCTGTAAAGGGAACAACATTTCTCATTGCACAATCTAAGGTCATTCTTCCCCAAATGTCATAACTCTATATTTGGCTGGTCTGGGGCAAAACCCTAGCTGTCTGACTTCCAACTCTGCCAGTCACTGACCACAGGAGATGAGGATTTCCCTCCATGAGCTCCAGAAGCCCCTGTGCATGTGCCCATGTCAGCACAAGTCTCCGGCTCATTTCTATGCTTCCAGTCTGGCCCAGTGAGCTTCCAGAAAGCAAGGAACTCCGTGTTCATCTCTGGGGCTCCAGGTACAGTGGCTGAGCTCCTAAGATGTGTTGGGGGCCAGAGGTAGCGATAGAGGAGATCACCTGTCTCAGAAAGTAGGAAATAAAAGATGACAAAGACACATATAGGCACATGCCACACAGGGCGCATTGGCCTGGAGGCCATGCATGAGTTAGCCAGAGTGAAAGAGAAGATGGGCCTCCACAATTCTTCTCTGATTCAGAACAAGGCCAAGTAAGTGCCTCTGGGAGCATAAGTAGCAGGAGGCCCTGTCACACGCATGAAGCTGGCTGCAGAGAGGGCTCTGTCTGCTTGGATGAGAATCTCCTTGCAGCTTGCCAGCAGATGCTTGTGGAGGAGAGAAATCCCCACCCCTTGATGTGAGTTCTCCCACAGAACTAAAAACAGCCCATCAATCCCACACACTGTATCCAGATCAGTCTGCACTCTCCAGCCCAAGAGGACTATGCATGGAGGAGACATGAGCCTAGCGAGGTATCTTTGGAGCACAAGGGGACAAATACAAAATATGTGGCATCAGTGTGACATCCTGCCAGGCTGGGTTTACATCCCTGGTGGGAAAGAGGGGTCTTTGCATGAATTTCGTTGCACCCTGATCCCAGGGGGGAGCCATGAGGCTGGGCATTCTGCTCCCACTACCCTGCTGGACTCAGTGAGACTGGGGCGGGCTGGACACACGCGCACCAGCTAAGAGGTACCCTCTTCACCTAGCAAAGCTCTCTAACCTTGAGAAAGGAAATATGGTGAGAAAGATGGCTTGAGGGATCTGGGGGAGGCATGTCTCAGGAAAGTATGGCGTGACTATCAGGACCTGGGCTTACAACAGCTGCACCAGCTAATGCCAGGATTCTGCCTGCAGCCACCATAACCCGGGCCTAGGCAGATGCATCTCCAATCGGTCTCCTTCCAAGCCCACCAGCCCGTCCCTCTTTCTCCCCATCCCTCTGCCATCTGCAGGCTAGCCGGGACTGTCAAGGAGACTAGCCATCATGGGTTCAAACACCTTGGGCCCAATCTGGGTGGTGAGAGAGGGGATGGCTGCAAGCTGGGGGCAGGAATTGTGAGCCAAAGCGTGCAGAAGGGTGTGGCAGTGATGAGCAAGCAGGCAGTCCTACCAAGTCCTGCCTTCTACCAAGCAGGCAGTCTTCAGGGCACAGAAGCACAGGCTCCCAGGGACCCCAGGAGGTCCTTGTTTACAAGGCCCAGCTAGGCCAGGCTCTTCTTCCGCTGCTTGTGGCCTCCCTGCCGTGGTTCCCCTCCCCAGTGTCTCTCCTGTTTCATGCTCGTTGGAAGTTCGCCTCTTATGCTGGGCACGGCAGCGCAAATCCATAATCTCAGCACTCAGGATGCTGAAGCAGGAGAATCACCATGAGTTCAATCCTGGGCTACATGGTGAGTTTGAGGCCAGTCTAGCAAGACCCTGTTTCAAAAAAAAAAAAAGTTGCCTCCTTTCCAGCCTGACTGGTTGTGCCCCTGGTATGCCATGCTGTGGGTTAGGTCCCTGGGAGCCACCGACATAAAGGGCCTGCCCTCCCACTGCAGCTGACTCCCAAAAAGCAGGATGTAGTGTGGCCATACTTCAGTGGCAGCTCGGGAGCTGGGGAGGAGGGAGCGGCCCCAGTGACAGAGTTTGGACAGGCAAGGGTGGTGACATGCGAGTAGGTCCTCGAAGCCTCGTCTCATCGCAGCTCTGTCGTCTGCACCTGGGGGCCTTTCCTCAAGCCCGCCATGTGCCTGGTTCTCCTGCAGCTCCCACTTGGCTTCGTGCCTCTCACTTTGCTAAAGGTATGACAGAACTCTATGGAAGGCACACGAGCCAGCGGACTTCATCCCCAGGTGAAACAAAAATACTGTGCTTAGAATAGCTACTGTTCATTAGCACTGGTTCAGTGCCAGCAGTGATGCTAAACATTTGATATGCATAAGCTCCGCCAACTCTTACAATGCTCTGGAAGAAAGCTAGTGCTACCGCCCTCTCCTACTAACAGAGAGACACGGCCTCCAAAGCGTTAAATGTGGCCCGAGTCACACAGCTGCAAAGTGGAGCTCTATTTGCCTCTGAGGGCTGCATCAGTGACCACCTGCGCACTGCCTCGCAAATAGCTCAAAACTCTGCTCCTGAGACAGCCCTCACCTGGGGCGCCTCAGCACCACATCTGCAAGCGAGTTCACAGAGCAGGGCGTCCACACCTGTCGAGCAAAGGGAGCAGTTACAGAGGAAGAGGACGGGCCCGAGGGGAGCGAGGGCACACACAGGATTGGCGGGAGTCAGAAACCCAGATCTAACGGAACCTTGCCTCCTTGCGCTAGTCCCTTCCTTCCGCCTGCCAGTGTGGAACTGGACACTCTGCTTATGCTCCCTTGGCTTGGGTTTTCTGGGATACAAAGCGATGCTGAGCAAACAAGGTTGTGAGACAAGGAAGGCTGATGTGGTCACTTCTTCCACATTGGTCTCTGCACGTCTCACAGAGCTTCCAACAGTGCCCCGCTGGGATGGAATATCTGGAAGTCACTGTCTCTGTGCTCTGTAGGAGGTCCCACACGGAGGGCCCAGGGAAGAATTCCATACTCTCAGTAGAAACCAAGTGACAACTCAGTCAGGATGACTTGGGGTCTGGATGTGCTAAGCCTTTTTTATAGTAGACTTAAAAAATGAGGAGGTTTGGTTCATCCAATTAACCACTGTAAAGAATATTTTAAGAGGTACAGTCTCTAAGTTCACATAGAATACTAAGTTTGTTCGTGAATAATGACCTGAAAACACCAATGCAGTTGGATAAGAAACTGGTTATCACCCCAGACTGTGTCACAACCACCATGGGAACCTGAATAAATGCCCATGTTCAGTCCTATTCCCAGAGTGTCTGATGCAGTTGGTCTGGCTGGGACCCAAAGGTGGATATTGTCTGAAGGCTTCCCAGTGGATTTTGCTGTCCAGCCAGGTTGAAAACCACTAGTCTCTTGGGTCCCTCTCAAATCTGTACTTCTCTTGTAGCTTATCCTACCTGGCCTGTTTTAATAAGTACACTTTTATTAGACCATAACCGTACCTGGGTTGTAATATTCATTTTGTCTGTGGTTACTTTCAGGCTACCATGTAGTTACTTCAGTTCCTATAAAGACTTAAAGCCTACAAGCCTAAAATATTTACTATCTGGCCTTATACAGCTACAATAGAAATGCTACTTTTTGCTTCTCAGTAGGAATAGGAGCAGGTAGGGGCATCCAGGACCTGCTTTCCATGAGGGCCAAAGCATCAACAG